>BLKR01001839.1:0-244210 GCA_011170035.1 Teleogryllus occipitalis | reverse complement strand
CACAAATTCCTCCTCGTAATCGGAATGCTCCTCTATCAATTTTTTTAGAACTACCAAAGTTTCCCCACCTGTAATTTGGAGTTCTAATTCCTGTGCCACGTGCACTACACAATCTTTCCCGAATCTCGGTAAGTAAGCCATAACTGAAACCTGAACTGAACCTTACAATGCAGATAGCTATACTTACACCAGATCCTTGCTGACTTCTTGATTTTATCAAAGCCGGTTGTCCTTGAGACGTCCTTCCTTCTCCGTCCTTCCTTCCTTCCTTCCTTCCGGCGTTGCCGTGAAGACGTGGGCGTCTGGCTCGGAGCGGACCCCCTCTGCTCCCGTGCGTCGTAATTATGTCTGCCCGTCGACACACCCACGCACTGGCCCACCCACTGTTCGTAATACTGCCACCACTATGCGTATGGTGCAACAATGCCGTGCCGTTCCGGCGTGAATGTTTTAACTGCTGCTATTATCACAATTGAGCAACACTTCCCCGTGGAATTCTTATAACCGCATCCACCAATTATGACTATTTGGTGGGTGCACGTATTCCCCCGTGGGCTTCTTTATAACCGCTGCCACCAATTATACTATTTGGTGAATGATATTCCCCGTGGAATTCGTTTAACCGCTGCCACCAATTATACTATTTGGTGGGTGCACGTACTCCCCCGTGGGCTTCTTTATAACCGCTGCCACCAATTATGCTATTTGGTGGGTGATATTCCCCGTGGAATTCGTTTAACCGCTGCCACCAATTATGCTATTTGGTGGGTGATATTCCCCGTGGAATTCGTTTAACCGCTGCCACCAATTATACTATTTGGTGAATGATATTCCCCGTGGAATTCGTTTAACCGCTGCCACCAATTATGCTATGGTGGGTGCACGTACTCCCCCGTGGGCTTCTTTATAACCGCTGCCACCAATTATGTCTACCCGTCTGTGACGTCGTGGGAATACACAATAATCACAGACACGAGCTTCAATGATAAATATGTACAGGTTTATTCACAATATGTACAGTAATACTTTAAGTTACTCAGCTCTGGTAGATCTTTACTTTCCTGATCGCGGGAGCGATCCTTAAAAATGAATAACTGACTCGTGGCCCGCGCCACTCCTCAGCGAGCCTCCCGCACACAGCAGACAGCTCCGGCGACCTCTTGTCACCCGTGGATATAGTCCACAACGGCGTCCCCACACATGGTTTGCCGCACGAGCCTAGCTCGGCTCCGCACCGCCCTGGGCGCAAGTTTTTGTGCGTTCGCACGAGGGTTCCCTCTCAGCTCAACAAACCCCACCCCCGCGCTCTGCGTTGGTTCTTATATAGCCCCCACCCACGTGACCTGAAGCGTCACTGGGTTTTGCACACGGCCCACACGGACCGCTTTGCCAGGCATTTTTGGACATCCATTTCCCTGGATTCCAAGAATTTGACACGCGGCACGCGGCAAAAATGCGCTGTCCCGTACTTTGGGCATCCCTTTCCCTAGCTCTTAGGATTTCCCAGAATACCTCGGCGTGTCACATCCTGCCTGGCCCCTGGCGTCTAATCCTCTGCCGCCGCCCTTTGTGGCGGTTGCTAACTGTAGTCCTACAATACGTTACACTCGCATAACACAAGTTCAAATACTGCCGCTTGTATAGGTGCAACATGAGTAGAGTACCGAGCACCCCATAGCACCCATATGCTTGCCCGTGGGTTGCACGTGCATGGATGAGATATTTGCGGAACAAACGTCTCACCGGAAACTCAATAGCAGAGTTTCAATTAGTTGTTTTTTTTAATTTCTTTATTAACACCACAACATGTAAATTTGTTTCAGTTTCGGTTAGTGTCGCGCCCTTTCTCTGATGAGTCCGCGGTACCACTTTGTTCTTTTTCCGGTCGAAACGACCCTGTTCTCATGTCCATGATATTCAAAAGGAATTTTAACTTCTTTTGTAGAAGTGCGCAGTTGAAGCTCTCTTTGCTTATAGCTTATAAGGAGATTAAGAGTGACAGTGTCCGAATTCACAGGGAGCACGAAGAACATGAACATGCGGAGATCTTGACGGGGTTGCGCGCCAGGAAATAGGAGTAAACACCATTTCCATCGCAGCATTACATCCCCCCAGGCAATGGAGATAATAAGATGAAATTAAAGTTAAAAATGTTGGTACAAATTTATCATACTTAATTTTTTCAATTTTTCTTTCATGTAAAGAAATAATGCTAATATAATCCAAACTCAACCAATTCAAGTGAATCGTTTATTTGGATAGTCAGGAACAGTTGTCATTTGAAACTTTTACAACTGAAACATACTATAGTTAGCAATCAAAACTTCTTGAAGAAAAGAAGTAATTTGTTAGTTCGAAGTTAGTTTTATTACCTTCCTTCAATCTACATTCTTTTATAAGAATAGCAATAGCTTCAAAAAAACTCTCAAATTATGTTCACGAAGTGCAGGAAATTCGAAAAGCGCGGCTACTTTTGATGCCAAATTACACAAGAAATACTAATATTTTCGAAAACTTCATCATGACCTTACTTGAAGATCTGTTTTTTATGAACATATTTCATTGAGAAAAACAATTTTATCTTCACCATTTAAGTTCTAAGAAGACGCAGAATTTTTTTTTTTTTTTTTCAGTTTTCGAAAAATCGGACATATTAATGAACATGAGTCTTGTACCATTCTCTTAAGCGTCCTTAAGGTCCACATTTGATGAAAAAATGTGTGACGTTTTTTAAGAAATGTATTTTCAAATGTAAAAATGTTGCCAAAGTTTAGCAGAAAATCCTCTTTTCGAAAAACCGAACATGTCATTATTTAAATAACTGTTTTTGATAAACACATTTCACTAAGAAAATAAAATCTTCATAATTGTGGTTGTAGAAAAATGACGAAAATGTTTTTGAATTTTTGCAATTTTCAGTAATAAAACATTTCACCGAACATGAAACCTGCACTCTTAAAGGTCCTAGACGCAATCCCAGGTGAAAATTGAATCAAAATTGTTGATGCTGTTTTTGAGAAAAAAAATTGTGTAAAGAAAATTAAAAATTGCCTATATTTCACACAAAATTATGGGGAAAATACACAAATTTTCGAAAAATTGCACTTGACCTTATTTCAAAATCCATTTTTAAGGAACATATTTCATTAAGGAAAAAACTTTTTATCTTTATAATTGTAATTTTAGGAAGACGTCGAAAAATGTTGAACTTTTGCAATTTTCAAAAAATCAGGATTTTCAACGAATTTGAGACGTACACTATTCTCTGAAACGGCCTTTACACTGTCCAACAATAAAATTTAATTAAAACCAATGGAGCAATTTCTTTGAAAATTTTTAAAATACCACCAAGGCTTCATGTAAAGTACCTCCCAAAATTGAAATATCGATTTCAAATTTAAGGGTCCGCGACATCGCCAGATCGATTAAGGAATATCAATTTTCAAGAAAATTGACTGAATTGTTCAGCCGCTAGCGTTCACTGCCGGACGTTTTGCCGTCAGTCGTGTTTTCGATATCAAGCACCCACAAAACATGGATTCTGGCTACACCACGTGTTAGAAGATTTCTTTTCTAAATTTAGCAACTGGATTTATCAACATTTTCGTTACCAGAGACCGGCAATCAGAGTTTATCTGACGAAAATTCGCCGCTTTTCCCCGCAGAATTACTAGACATCATAGCTATCTACTCCCAGACGAGTTATTACTCCGAGTGTTCTGTTAATAAAGTTGACAGCCCTGCCTTGACGTTGACAGAACCCGCCTCTCCCCGCACCTCCCGCTGTGGAGGATCTAGAAAAAGTGCGCGATTACTATTTATCGTCACAACTCAACAAAAACTCAAATGACTACAAAGTTTATCTTAATACCTCGCGCAAAACATGCTTTAAAAAAAACAACGCAGATCATATTTTCGTTTAAATATCTGAAGTCCAGAAATTTGCAAATATTAACATTGTAAAATTACAAATTACAGTCCGGATGTTTATGTAAATGCATATTTTTTGCTAATTATTGTTACTTTGAAAATGATCATATATCTTCACGAATCTGCCCAGTTAGAGCCCTTACGAATGTTATTTTGCATATTTTACCATATTTTACGGTAACTGCCTATTTCTGCATATTCAGCGTATTTTTTGTAAAAACAAAAGGAAAAAGAAATAACTTTTTTAAATCAAACTTCTTGAAACTGATGATTTATTACTTATACCGTAGTTATCGTGGTTCATGGAACAACTCGCCAGTCACTGGAAAGACGTGAATATTTGTTTTGCCTCAGAACTGTTGCCACCGTATGTGGATGTGGTGCATTTCGCTTTCACCACTTGCACGACCAAAGTTTAGATAGAACTTCGGGCGAGGGGGACGGGTCGTCGCGTCTCGGACTCTAATGAAATATAAACCCGCGAGAGACCCTAGTTTTCTTATTTGCGAGAAATCGTTTTCCGGAAACCTCTCGGTTCTGCTTGTGCGGGGCATCACCGTACCACGTGCTCGCTGGACGTCAACAGGGCCACCGAAGAAGATTTCGAATGCCATGTAGTAACAGCGCACGCTCGCGGGCACGCGCTAGGTCTGATCTGGTAGAAATTTAGAAATGCAACTTGTTATATATTTTAATAATTTTTCACTTAAATGAAGAACCTTTGTTTTTCATTGAATTTATTAACTTTTTTCTTAAATCTCCTTCCCAATCCCAAGTATTAGGAACATGAACGGATGACGGCGTTCCAATGCTCGGTTCATGAAGTGGACTAATATAATTAAATTATTTTCAAAACATATTTTTCTACCGATGATTCTTTTGTTCGTGATTCAAAGAGGTAATGCCCTCGTAACACAATTCAAATTTTTAAAGGCAAGCTTTTACTTACCGTGCTGCGAATATTGCACCTAATTACTCTTGTTCGTTCCGTTTGTAGAAGTAAGATATTATTATAGTTCGTGGGTGACAAAATAATTGCAGATTCGCACTACTGCCACATTGAATTCTTTGGACTTTTTCAAGTCATGGCTGAAGTGTTAGTAGGGCGAAAATATTATAGATGATTGGTTGGTTTTTAGTGATTCCAAGCAAAACTAATGAGGTCATTAGTCCCGTAAGTGTAGTGTATGTTTTCAACGGGATGTGGGGGTGATCTTCCCACGCAGGATGGCGAGATCCGGCGTCGACCTACCGTATCTCCCACTAGCGGGGCACCGCCCCAGTCGGGATAAGCTCTAAGCTTCCGTCCAGTCTCCCAGCATGTGTGGTAAAGTAGTGCATGTTAGTGTAAGTGTGTGTAAGGAGTGAGGATAGGACAAGGAAGAAGGAAAGATCGCGCGCGGTCCGTGGCCCGTTTGTTAGGGTACTGCTCTGGCAGCCGGCCTCTAGAATTCTCCTCCAGACTGCGACTAAATTCGACCTAGCTGACAAGCTAGTGTCGAAAACCTTGCTACTGTTGGAATTGAACCTAGGACCTCCCGGTCAGAAGCACTGCAGTGATATCAGTTGATGCACTGAGCCAATTCTCCCGGTCAAAAATATTATCTAACCGTTCCCAATAATGTGAGAAAGTATGTACTCATGGAGCACCACTAGTAACTTTCTCGGTTACACGCAGTAATATACGTAGTTTAGAGAAAGTTATGCAATGCTGCGAAAAATCGTTAGCGTGATTTTAACGGGAAAATACAATATTCCGATTTTTTCCAAATCGTCTATCCGTCTGTCTGTCCGTCCGTCTGTCTGTCGTGAATGAACAACACTAGCTCTAAAAATATTCATAAGAATTTACCAAAATGAATATGCTTTGGTCCATAAAACTAGCTGGAAGCACTGACATTTTGAAAAACTTTATTCACAGTAAAGGGATACTTTACATGAAGAACCTGGAAAATTTTCTCAAAAATGGGTCCAATTTTTTCTTTAAATTTCATTTAGAACAGAGAGTACACCTGTAAACATGGTCTACGTCCAATTTTCAATGTTAACTCTGAATTTTCGAAAAATGAAAAACTTTTAAATAATAAGGACGTTAAAATTAGTTCCTTATTTAAAGTCATGTTTTTTTTTTTTTTTTTTTTTTTTTGAAAATAGTAATAGTATTTAGGTAATTTGCGATTAATGTTGGCAATATGAAAAACAACCTTTTGTCAGAATTGATTTAAAATTTCTTCTTTACACTTTGAGTACCGATGGAGTTAAATGCAATGAAAAATGACACAAATGCCATTTCAATGTATTCTTTTTATTTCTCTAAAATTAAGAAAATGTAGATTTTTTTTTTTACTTTATCGTTTACGTACGTATATACGGAGTAATATACGTAGCATAGAGAAAGTTATGTAATGCTGCGGAAAATCGATTTCGAGATTTCAACGGAAATACACGTTTTGGGGCCCCCTAATATCGAAAAAGTTGTAGTTTTTTCTTTCAAAACGTCCGTCCGTCTCTCTCTCCGTCGGTCCATCCTGTCGTGTGCGAACAACACTAACGCTTAAAATATGCGAAATATTTTTTCCAAACTAAATAGACCCCTATCAATCTGGCCTCATTCGAAACTCTGCGATTTGAAAAACATTCACTAATTTTTAGGGGTACTTTACATGAAAGTCCTGGAAAATTTTCAAAATTTCTCAAAAATGGCCCCGAATTTTTACTTTCTCGCCCTTTCGAAAGTACTTCGTGAAAAGAGGTTGTGTAATCGTGCGCCGCGAAACGTCTGTCCGCCTGTGGTCAACGCTAGGGCCTAAGCCGTTCAGGCGATTTTCTTGAAATTGATATTCCCAAATCGATCTTAATCAACTCGGGTCTTTGGGAGTTTCAAGTGGATATTTTGATTTTTGAGGGTAGTTAACATGAAGCCTTAAAAAATCAGTTTCAAAATTTTCTCCAAAATGGCACCAAATTTTTTGATCGAATTTCGGATAGCGTAAAGAACGGTAAAGAGAATGGTGTCTCTAATCTCATGTTCGTTAAAATTCAATTTTTTTTAAAATTACAAAAGTGCATTTATTTGTGGCGTCTTCGTACAATTGCAATATTGAAAATTGAGATTTTTTCCATAATATTAACTGTTCCTTAAGGACGGATCTTTAAATAAAAATTTTTCGAAAATATTAGTCGTTTTCGTGCAATTTGGCGCAAAATGTAGGCAATTCAAAACATTTTTTAAACTTTTTTCTCAAATACACTCCAAATTTTTTTGTCCACAGATACAAGAAGGAATGCTTAAAAGAATGGAGCGTTCTCGTTTTCGTTGTACTCTATAAATTTAGCGTGAAAAATTGCAAATTTAGAAATAATGGCATAAAGTATTTGTTGCTGTAACGCCGCTAATTTCTTTAACTTTCTTTTAAGAATAGAGTGAAATATAGAGGTAGCATAGGTCTAATTTTCACTGTTAACTCTGAATTTTCGAAAATTGCACAAGATTGAAATTTTTTCGTCTTCCTTCAATTCCAAAATTGAAGATAGAGATTCCTTCCAATCAATTTTTTCTCCGTAATTAGTTTTTTTCATTAAAATCAGGTATATTTTTTAAATTTTGGTAGTTTTTGCGAAATATTGAGAGAAATATGCCCAATATTAAAAAAAATTGAAAAACAAAAATTTCACAGAAACGCTCCAAGTTTTTTCTTTAAACTTGTGATAGGGATAGTGATAAATGTACTGTATAATACAACATAAACCAAAGTTTGCTTTTTTCTTTGGTGTTTTTTTTAAATAACATAAATGTAGTTTTTTGACTTGTCTCTCACGTTGTGAATATTTACATTACCGTCGATTTGTATGAATGATTGAATTTATGAGTACATGCGTTTCAAATGATGTATTATAAAGTTTCTCGGAAACTTAAAAGACTTCTGTGAATATTCACTCAAAATTCCGCATTTTCAGAAACGCTCAAACGCTATTTTCTCAAAATCGGGACGAAATTTTTTCTTCAAACTTTTTGTTAGATTAGTGCTAAACAAATTATTTAAGTTGACATAAAAGTTATTTTGCTGCGTTCTTTCACTTATTTTGAATTTACACAAATGTAATATCTCTCACGCCATTAATGTGCACATTAAGAGCGATTTGTATTACTTCTTGCATTTATGAGTAGAAGTGCTTCAAATGACTTCCAATAAAGTTTTTCGAATATTCAAACTTTTTCTGTGAAAAAGAGCTTTTAATTTTACTTTTACAGTAACGTTTCAGCGATATTTTCTTATAAACGGTTCCAAATTTCTCAGCAAGTCTGTGCCATTGCGTTGCACTAGTTTTTACTCTCTCGTCTTAGCGTACGTAATATAAGAAAGTGTTGTAATCGTGCGCCAGAAAACCGCGTATTTTCAACATGAAAACTCTTTTTGCCGGGCCCTGGTAACAAATCGTAGATATACCATGTTCATGTAAATTAGTATTGGTTCATTAAATTGATTATAGTAAATTACTTCCTGTAACACGTATCAGAATCCACATAAAAAAATCGATTGACGGCAAAAGGTCTGTCTATCTGTCCATCTGTGATCAACGCTAGCGCCTGAACTATTCAGATGATTCCTCGAAAAATGATATTCCGCCATCGTTCTTAAGGAACTCGAGACTTTAGGAGTTTCAAACGGATATTTTGATTTTTGAGAGTACTTTACACGAGTCTTAACATTTTCAAAATGTTCTAAAAAATGATATCAACATTTTTTATTTAACTTTGTACTTGGTTAGCGTAAATGAAGTTTAACTGAACGGTGCAGGTCTCATTTTCTTAAAATCCTTGGTTTTTCGAAAATTGGAAAAGTGCAATTTTTTCAGGTGTTAGGACGAGAAGATAGCCCAGACTAAAGAGAGGCAAATAGTACGAAAAGCTCTGTACCATTATGTAGCACCACTAATAAAATATCTCCTGTACGTACATTATACGGATTATAGGTTGCAGAAAGTTATGTAATTTTGCAGTAAATAGATTTCAGATTTTGAAGGATACGTTTTGGGGTCTCCTTATACCGAAAAAGTGTTTTTTCTTCTTTTCAATACTTCCGCCTGTTTATCCGTTCGACCGTCCGTGCGTCTGTGAACATCACAGCATCTAAACTTTTCGTAGTATTTTTTTCCAAGACGAATATCCTCCGATCAATCTGGCCATGAGAATATGAAAAAAAATTATTTAAATTTTGGAGGTACTTTAAACGAAGTCCCTGGGACATTTTATTACTTTTTTTCAAAAATGTCTCAAAATTCTTTAAATTTTTTGAATGATTGGAGTGAAATCACTTAAAAAGATGGGAGAGGTCCGATTCTCATTCTTAACCCTGAATTTTCGGAAAGGGCAAACGTTTGCAATTTTTGGACTCTTTCGTTCTTGTATATAGATATTTTGATTCATAACTAGTTCTTTCATTAATTAATGACCAGTATTTTTTTTAAATGTTAGTAGTTGCCTCTCAATTTTAAGGTGTGGACACTAATAAAAATATATTTTCTCAAAAACAGATCCAGTTTTTACTTTCCTGTCTTACTTCGTAAGAAGGGAAAATTGTAGTTGTTTTCTATAGAATAACTCATTGCTGGGCCCTAGTAATAAAACAGAGGATGAAACTGGTTTTTAAATTTAGTAAATTACTTTTTCTAACCCTTGTGTGGTCAGAATATTCCACATTTTTTGGGTCCTTTGGGTACCGAAAAATCGATTGACGGCAAAACATCCGGCCGCCTGTCTGTCTGTAGTCAAGTCTAGGGCCTAAACTGTTCAGATGATTTTCCCAAAACTGATATTCCTCAACCGATCTGAACGAGTTTCAGGTCCTGCGAGTTTGGAACGTTATTTTTTTATATTTTGGGGTTCGTTACATGGAGCCACAAAAACAGAACATATATAGTTTCCGTAGGAGGCAACGCTCTAACGAATGAAAACATCTAACTTTATGATAGTGTGCTAATTATTGTGATTATAATCGAATTGCTGCATGTTGACTGAGGGTGGAATGTGTGGATTCCATATTGATACGTTTTTGGGATTTCTTTTAATCGATTTACTGTTTTTTTTCGATTTTTTATGCTTATTTGTTTTATTTTCCTGCATACTTTTTCCATTAAAAATTGATCTGGGCTGTCCTGGTGACGCCGCGTCGAAGGCTGAGGTGCCGACGTTTCGACCGACATGTCGCGGTCCTCTTCAGAGCTGTACTGCCATTCCATTAAAAAATGTCTCGCTAAACCTTGGGGGACGAAGGCAATGCGCCCCAAATTAATTATTAATTTAATGGTAATAGTTATATATTTGAGTCATGTCAGGTTGTAAAAACATATCAGCGTTTTCCTCATCATAATACTGGCAGTAAATAATTCCTTTAGCGTTGGCTTCAAAAGCATATATTCCCGTACAAGTGTTGTTTTTTTGGGTTGAAATTTCCCAGTGTCGTTGCAACCCATATGACATTGGAAATGTATGCCCATTTCGAAGACTCGAAGCGCTGTCGTAGACTCCAGAGGCCATTAGCGTCATTTGTAGACAGAATACAGACCGCAATTCGGACGGTCTGCTATTGGACTACGATCCTGACGGAATAAAATCGGGCGCAATCGCATGAGAGTACGCGATACAAAGTTATCACAATTTGCATCCCAATTCCGTCTATTCACAAATTTTCATTTTTCTTCTTAAAACTTACAATTATCCTTAGAGCTTCGCCTTACTACAAACCCCACCATCTCGACGTTATGGGGCCAGAGGAATCGTCCAGAAGCTGCCCCGCAAAACGAAGCGTTTCTCAGCAAGATGACATTAGAAACATTTGTTTATCTAATTGAGGAGGTTGAGTTTTAATTATGTACTTCTCTCAATAATTTCAGTTGTTTTATTTTCGTTTATTTGGAAAAGAGTTAATCGATTTAAATAGTTATGTATATGTTACAATTATATAACTATTTAAATAGTAATATCTGATAGAACTTTTAATTTATATCATATAAAAATATTAAAAATATAATAATAATTTTATTAACAAAATCTAATATCCTCCCAAAAATGAAAGACTGGATCCGTCCCAGAAAGGCAGTCTTTCCCCTGTGGTTCAACTCCATCCGGGAGGTGCTTCGCCTTCCGCTTCCGGTGAACGGTGGAACCGCTCGCTCGTCTAGGCGCAGCGCAGGATGGCTGGCGGCGGCGATGGAGGCGGGCCACGCTATAGTTAGCCTCGCGCTGGAAACAACTGCACGCCTCCGATCCATAAAATCCTTTTGGAAGGTTAAATTTAAACTCGAAAACACTATTGCCCTCGCGTTCCCCCGTGCTGGAGAGAGCGATCCAGTGGGCGCTGTCGCGAGTGGAGCTGATTGGTGAACGTTAACGCAGAAGATATAAATTAAACCCGGTTGGTGCTGCTATTTCCTCCTGTTCCGGAGACGGTCGCCTGCGCTGCCTCCATGTTCGTTCCTGCCTCTTTCTACAGAAATATCGGGCGCAAGATGTAAATAACGTTTTCTGAGAAACGAAGAATAGTGCCGCCAAAAATACGCTAAAAAACTTCACATTTTCACGTCAGCTTGGATCTAAATGGGTCTTGCTGTGTATTTCTCAGATAACCGAAACCGCACACCTAGAGACACTAAACCGCACCTGCTGAAACTTTCAGTCTTCACTAAATGTAAGGCATGGAGACTCGAAAATAAAATGCAAGAAGTAATGTAAATGGCAATAAACACGATAACGACGTGAAAATCTTCGTTGTTACCACAAATCTTTTTTTCCCTCTGAATAATTTAAACAGCACGCAACATATTAAATTAAAAGAATGAGAAATAAGTTTCCCCTTGCGTGTCATCAGTATTATCACATGTTCCTCTTATTGCAAACTTTATTGAAATTTTATGACTTGTTGAATTATATATCATAGTCTGCAATAAGGTAAATTTGTGAAATCGTTTTTATGTATTTTTTAGAATGTTAGCTTTCGCTTACTTGGGGATATTTAGGACGCTTATGTGACAATATTCCAAACAAGCACTGGTACTAATCTGCAATGTATCTTTACTACTATAATACGGCCGAATATAAGTTTCAAAAGCATGATAAAACCAATAATGTATACCAGCAACGACATAACAGCAGTTTCATTCTTTACTATACCAAATTCTCATTTTTGTTGTTACAGGCTGAAGACCTCCCACAAGAACAGATTGCTGGTAAGTAATGCATCAGGCGAAGAACTAGCGTATAAATATAAAATCAATCATTCATCATTGCACACGTATATGTGCAACACATTTGTATACACATCATGCTTATTTATTTAGCCAATAAACGGACATGGTGTCCTTAATACAGTTAGGGCAAGGGAGGGTAAGATGAACTTAAACTTCAAAGATTTTTTCTAGAGATTGTGAAATGTTTACAAACTTGAGGTTTTCATGAGCACGTTTACCAGCACTTGCCTTAATTAAAGGGAAAAAAAATGAAAAGCGGTCTTCCGCTATTAGTGGTGTCATATATATATATATATATATATATATATATATATATATATATATATATATATATATATATATACACACACACACATACAGCAGACTAGTCGTGCCAGAAGTCCTAAGGGTAAGCTACAACACCATCAACACTTGAAACAATCATAGAAATCACATACAAAAATCGAATCCCCAGGATATATGTTTGACTTGACCATTCCAGCTCGAACGCTGAAGATTTGCACCTGTAACACTGGTACCATAATTATGTCTTTCTCTCCTCCGGTGTCAGTATCAACAGTTCACTACAAGGAATAATACATGTACGTTACTTCAATACACATTGAAAATGACATTTGAGACATAATACTACACTTCCCTTATGATATGAAAAAAATATTACTGCTCAAATTTACTTACCCCGTGTCTAGGTCTATTTCTTTCTTTAATTTCTACTGAAATTTTCTGTATTGGAAATGAGAATTATTTTGCCTGAAAAAAAAAAGTTCGTTAGAGCCTGCTCTACGGGTATTCGGGATGTGAATTATTTGAAAGGGTTCTCGGAAATATTCTAAATTTTAAATTTTCTCTGAACTCTTTTTCTTGAAAATTCGTAATTATTCAACATTCGTGTTCATGACAAACTATACTTCTGAGCTTTCTTGCTGTCGAAGTTATTATAATATTCAAATTACATATAAATACTTCTTTCGGTCTACAGTAAACACCCAATAGCAGGAACCCTCTTAACATGATTTTCGCCATAAAATGAACAAACTTTTAGTCCCTGCAAGGAATACAGGTATACAATACGATATAAAATTTATACTATAAATAATAATCGAATAACACGAACACAGACTATTTTGGTCTCTTGGAATTCGTGTTAACGAGGGTTTACTGAATATCCATATCAGATAGAGGTGTAGCTACCTAAGGTTGACTTCAGCACAAAATCGCATCTTGAACTTGAACGAGGTGTATGAACACGTTTTGGGAAAATATCAGTCCCTCGCATTGTTACGCTCTTGTGTGTACAGGAAAACATTCTAATCCGTTTTGTTGAACCAAGATTTTTTATTTAATGTCAAAACAAAAAAGACGTATGTGGAAGTAGTGTGAAGCGATGATCTGTGCCCGTCAATTTTTCTGGTAACATCTTTGAAGGGGAGCCTCTCCGATCGGAAAGTTCTCTTCACTTTTTTAGCGAAGCATTCTCAATCATAATTTGTAAGGGGTGTGTTATTAATAGTTTAAGATTTCTTTTGAAATTAAATAATAAAGAACACAAATAGTATTAGTTACCTTATAATGCAATTTCCTTATCCTTCCTTACGATTATATTTTCATAAAAATAGGTACTCATTTTATTTACGATGTACGAGGGTAAGCCAATATGTATTTGCACTTTCGTTCTAATCGTTTGTAGGTTGACTGTAGAGCATTTACCAGCCTGAATAGAACCTGAGAACGAGCTTAACATGGTGCCTCCCGCGAGTTTTTCATCTTAAAAGTGGTTTGAGTTCATAATTCGAATTTCCGCCGGCAGTGTACGCTCGCCACTGGGACGTAAGCAAATTTCCTTTTCGCACAAACAACGTAATCCCTGCCGCCTTTCCATATTACTCAATTTCTTGCATCGTAATTCGAATAATTGTATTTCATTTGAATTCTTTATGATTTCGGAATAATCTTGATGATTTGAATGATTTTGATGATCTGAATGATTTTGAAGGAATTCTTTTGTTTTTAATTTTTTTATTTCATAGCGTGATGCTCGTTCATCGCCCTGTTTTAACATTTTAATGTATTATTTCACGGTTTAACTTAAAAATACAGCAGTTTTTTTTACATCCCTTTCCTGTTATAAGTGCCTTGTGTTAAGTAACCTTTTATCATTTTCTTTGCCTCCCCAAAAATATTTCTTAGCCAGAATTGTCAACATAAAACATGTAAACAATTTTTGGTGGTTTGGGGGTTTGTGAGATGGTTCGTGAATTTCCGAAAAGGCAAATTCTTGGAAGAAGTACTCATTTCATTTTTTTATTATTTGTTTGTTTATTTATTTACTAGCTGACCCGGCGAACTCTGTTCCGCCTTAACAGAGAACTCCGTTCCGCCCAAACATACGAAAACGCGTGAAAACGTGCGAAAACCCTCGAAAAGGTGCAAAAAACCCGCGAAATCACGCGAAAACGTGCAAAAACGTGCGTTCTCACACAGGAACGCTGTCGAACGGGATAAACAGTATCCTATGTCCGTCTCCTGGCTCTAAGCTTCCTGCTCACCAATTTTCAGCCAAATCGGTACAGCCGTTCTTGAGTTATAAATAGTGTAACTAACACGACTTTCTTTTATATATATACTAGCTGACCCGGCGAACTCTGTTCCGCCTTAACAGCCGGTCCCATCTTTTTCTCGCTTCGCACTCACTGTGAGAAACTGTACTATCCTTGTTGCACTCGTGATAATAAAGCAATTGCAGATTTGTGTTTTTCTCTCAAACAAAGAAGAATTTAAAATAAAACGCTCTGATATTAAATAGATAATTAAAAAATCTATTACGTAGCAGAGCGTTTTTTTTGGAATTGATTTTTGTTTAAGAGAGAAATACAAAACTGTAATCATAGGGACCGGCTGTTAAAGGCAATAAATAAGCAGATTTTGGAATTTATTAAGTTAAATTGTTTATTAGAAAATACAAATAAAAAAATTAAGTAGATTAATCATTCATTATTGTTCCTGTATTTTGGTGCATAGGCTGCACTCTTCAGTTAAGTACCTTCACGCGAAAACATGCGAAATCACGCAAAAACGTGCAAAAACGTGCGAAAACGTGCGTTCTCACACAGGAACGCTGTCGAACGGGATAAACAGTATCCTATGTCCGTCTCCTGGCTCTAAGCTTCCTGCTCATCAATTTTCAGCCAAATCGGTACAGCCGTTCTTGAGTTATAAATAGTGTAACTAACACGACTTTCTTTTATATATATAGATAGAGATTTAAAATGCTCATTTGATTTCTGTTATTTCCGCCGGGTGTCGCCGATCGGTGCGCATTCGACAACACTCGTGCTCGTTCTACGGCGGCTACGGTGCTACGGGCCACTAACGATACACTTCGCTCAAAAACGCTGTTCAGTTCTTTGTTTGAAAGCAATGTGATTTTCACTACTTCGTTAAGGAAAAACGTAAGTAGGCGAAGCGTGTAACGTCACACGGCGTGTGCCTTGCACTAGGCGGAGGTAACTCGAAGAAGCTACACGTTTACTTCGTCTCTAGCAGAAAAAATCTCGGTTGTTTTGACGATCATGATTCTGGCAGGTTCACAAACCCCACATCCTGCGAGGACTGTTACCACGACCACACGCAGTTTTGGCGCAGACAAGAACTTCGCTCTGGATTTACAGTCGTTGTGACTGTGGGGCAGTGGCGGTCGGTCCGGAATTCTATTGGTGGTGCCGGTTAGTGATGCGACATCGGTAACAAAACGTCGATTTTCGAAATTGTTACAACGATGTTAATAAAACATCGTACATGTTTTTAAACATTGTTGTGATGTTTTAAAACTGGTGTGGTAGTCTTTAAAATAAAATTCGTGAGCACAAAATTTAATTTTACAATGACCATGTTTATTAAGTTAGAATGAAGATTAAACTGAAAAAAAACTAAAAATAATAATAACAAATAAAATACTCAGACTGAAGGCTTGAGCGCCCGCAGAAATCTCAAGAGGTCGCAGCTCGCTAAGATCGCTGAAGATGATGTAGATGTACGCGAGGAAGAGGGGAAGCCTCACGCCGCCTCTCCATGTGCGAAACACAACACGGCACGACGTACGAAATACCGGGGCATCGGGGTCATCCTGAGCGAGAGATAAGTCTGCGCGATGAAGATAGTGCCATTAGTGCACTCTCGAGTGAGGAGAACCTGAACTTCTGTGCCACGTCGCTTGTGGCACCATGCCGTCCATAAGAAACGCATACTAACCTACACAGAGTTCTTCATACTTCATACAGAGTATCTTCATTTAAATGGATTTACCCGGCGCCAATTCATAGGTGGCTCAGAGGACAGATAGCACTGCGCCATGTGCGTTTGAAGAGTATTGATAGACCATCGAAGGACGAAGTGCTCGTTCAAATGAATTATTATAAAGAAAACTATTTTGAAGAAACAATATTTTATACGCTATTGTGGTGGCAGTTTTCTTTTCCTTCCTTTTTGTTGGTAGTGCCATGGCACACTGGCACCACCCTACAAGCCGCCACTGCTCTTGAGCGGGAGAGGCTTAGCGTAAGGGGAAAACGAGGAAAACACCGTCAGCCCATTGAAGATACATTCTGCGGGAAAAGTAGTAGAATCTGGCGTGTATTTTCTTTAGAATCTGTTTACTCATTGTATTTATTCAGAATCTTCCATGTTGAGTCTGTTTTTGAAGAGGAAGACACGTCTCGTTGAGTCAGCTCCTACCGAAAGGGCCTCACTAGACACTTCCCGGTCTTTTTTCAGGCGCAATTTTCCTTTTAAAACATCTTGGCGCCCAACGTACAACAAATCCGAGTAAGAGGCTTCATCCTAAGCGTCATTGCAACTGAGGCGTGCGCGCGTCTTTCTCTGCCGGGCGAGTTTTGTCACTGAGCTCGGGTGTTCTTAGTGGAGTTGAATTACACTTCACAATTTTAATTACTATAGCTTATCATATGATACTAACAATTTTCCCATCCCTCTTCGTAGGTACTAACGAAGATAGCAAGAAAAGATAAGTCTAAATAAATTTTCAAATAAACTAATACATTTGAATCAAAATTCCATGTTTAACGAAAGAGTTAAGATTTTGTTGTAATTCATCTCAGTTAAAAGATTTACTCCTGATTTTATAATCTGAAGTAGTTGACGGGGCCTCGCTGTAGCAGAAATTCTTAAGCGAGGAATACTATATAGAATTCAAAATTCTTTAATTAATGACAGAATATTGGTTGAGTCAACAGTCCTCTCTTCTCTTATTTTCTTCTTCCTCTCTTCTCTGTGTTCATCATCTTCTCTTTCTCCTCTTACTCTTATCCGCTTTCTCCTTGTTTTCTCCTTCTCGACCTCTTTCTGCTCCACATTTTTCTTATTCTTCTCTCTCCCCTTCTTTGTTCTTCTCCATCTCCTAGTCTTTCTAATTCTTCTTCTCTGTCTCTTCTTTCATATTTTTCTTTTGTTCCTCCTCTTTCCTCGCAACTACGTTTCCTATTCGTCCCTATCTTCTTTTCTTCCCCTCTTTCCTCTTTTCGGAATCCCAGCTAAAGTATTAATGTGGGATGACAAGTGTAAAGGGCCTCACGGGACAAACGCTAAAAGCATAAACGTTGAACAGGTTGCCTAATAAAACCATAAGGCAATTCACAGTGCTCAGTTAAATTTAATTTACGAATACAAATTAAATATACTCATAACCAGTGCTGTCAATCAGCAGGTTCGCGCGAATCGGTTGTTAAAATCATTGTCGTTCGGAGAACCGATTGTTGAAATATTTTCGTAATGCTGTCCTGTTAAAATACCCGAAGTACCTGCATAACACAACCCGATAGAGAAATGAAAAGGTAATCAGAATGGTCGCCGGCCGTTAAGGAACCACGTGATCTTCAAACTATTCATTACCGGGAGAGGTGGCTCAGGGTATCAACTGAAGTCTCTGGAGTGTCTTTGACCGGGAGGTCTTAGGCTCGAGGCATGATGGCAGGAGGATTTTCGACACTAGCTTTCCAGCTAGGTCGAATTCAGTCGCTGTCTGGAGGAGAATTCTAGCGGCCGGCTGCTCTGATCAGTAGGATTCCATGGTTTCTCCGATCACCACCAGGCGAATGCCGGAGCAGAACCCTAACAAATGCGCCACGGACAGCGCGCGATCTTTCCTTCCTCTTCTTTGTACTATCCTCACCCCTTACTTACACACTCAGTAACATGCACTACACTACTATGCGTGCCGGGAGACACTCCCACACTCACACATTCAAAACTTTTCTGTGAAAATGAGCTCAAAATTCCGCATTTTCAGAAACGGTCAAACACAATTTTCTCAATAATCGCTCCAAATATTTTCTTCAATTTTTTCCAGCAGATAGTGCTAATTGCACTATTTAATATTACATAAAATTCATTTTGGTGTATTTTTTGATTTTTTAATAACTACACAAATGTAATCTTTTTAAAATATCTCTCACGCCGTTAATATGTCACATTTCCAGTGAATGACACTATTGTGAGCTGAAGTGCTTAAAATTACTTTAATAAAGTTTCTTGGAAACTCAAAATTTTTTGTGAAAAAAAGCTTCAAATTTCGCGTTTATAGTAATGCTTAAACGACATTTGCTTAAAAAACTAGTCAAACTTTTTCAATGAAAATTTCCATTTAGGAAGAGGTTTTACTCTTTACTAATCGTAAAGTAATATTTCAGTTCTACTATTAGGAAACAGACGAATTGAGATTTTTTTTAAAAAAAATGTACTTTAGGAGGTTTAGTCTGGTAGAGTATGTGGCAAGTTCGAATAGCTACTCTAGACCAAAGAAAATAGAAAACTATTACCAGAAAGTCTATGCCATTCTGTAGCACCACAAGTTTTGGATTGGAATGTTGTCTATTAATTCTTGTACACATTCAACCCGAATGGTATTTTTTAATTTGCTTATGCCTTTCTACGATCAATTTCCAATAAATTATGAGGCATAGATGCCATGCTGTTTAGTCAATTTAGCATTATCCGCTCTAAAAATTTGAAGAAAAATATTTGGTGCCCTCAGAAACTCTCAAATGCCATTTTCTCTTGAGCGTTTCTGAAAATGCGGAAATTTGAACTCATTTTCACAGTAAACGTTTGAGTTTTCGAGAATCTTTATAAGACATAATTCGAAACATACACTCATAAATGTAATAAATAATGTATACAAAACGCAGGTAAGTTAAATATAAAGGGTATGAGAGAGATGCCAAAAACATTTACGTGTAATTTTTGAAAAAGCAAAAGAATAGAGCAAAATGGCGTTTATGTCATCTGTTACAGTACGCTTAACACTAACCATACCAAATGTTTAAAGAAAAAAATGGAGTCTGTTTTTGAGAAATTCTTGTTTTTGATATTTCGTAATATTGCATATATTTCACGCAATGTTGCGCGAAAACTACTAAAATGTTCAAAAAACCGTACATGACCTTAATGAAAGAACTAATTATGGAGAACAAATTTTATTTGACGGAAAAATCTTTATTTCAATTTTGTAGTTATAGGAAGACTCCGAAAAAATTCAAACTTTTGCAATGTTTGAAAATTTAGAGTTTACAGTGAAAATCGGATCTATGCCATCTTTAGAAGTGTATTTCACTGAATTCTTACAGAAATTTAAAGAAAAGATTTGGAGCCATTTTTTAGAATATCGTGTAAAGTACCCCCAAAAATTGAAGAATTATTCAAAATCGCTGAGCTTTGAGTGAGAACAGATCGACGGGTGTGTGTTCAGTTTAAAAAAAAAACAAAAACAATGCAAAGTGACGAACAGACAGTCACGGACGGGTGGGCGGGCCTCAAAACATGCATTTCCGTTTAAATCTCGAAATCGATTTTCTGCAGCATTACATAACTTTCTCTGTACTACGTATACACTCCGTATATAACTACGTATACGAGAAAGTAAAAATATGTATACAAGAATTTCTCATCGGCGCGTTTAATATTCATTACAATATCCATTTTATAACACATGCATTTTTCATAACACTAAGAAAAAAATGTTTCGGTGTACCGCACATTTCCACTAGATCTTTAAATTTTTGCTCTGTTAGTACGTTTCTAAAAATGACGCAGGCTCGATTTTCATTGAAACTTCTGAATTCTTGACAACTGAAAATGTTTAACATCTTTGTTGTTGTGCTCTAACTCCAATATTGAAATCAACTTTCATTTGATCGTATACGTACGTTTGCATATACGAAAAATATACGTAGTACAAGAGAAAGTTATACAATACTGCGGAAAATCGATTTTGAGGTATTACCGGAAATACACGTTTTGAGGATAATAATATGTTTGACAGGGATCGACCATTGTTTCTCATCAAAACCATTCAAATATTTATTTATTAATTAAAGTAACGAAGAGGGTCATTGTAACTACTCGAAGGATCTAGCGCAGTTTTTAATTTTCAAATCAATATTGATAATTTGACTTTAAATGATAAAATAATAATGCATTTTCTTTTTCCAGTACTCAAGAAGGCCTTCGATGCTTTTGATAGCGAAAAAAGTGGAAGCATTTCCACAAACATGGTGGAAGACATTTTGAGGCTTATGGGTCAACCGTTCAATCGTGCCATTCTTGAAGAGATGATTGAAGAAGTGGATGCTGATAGTAAGTATTCTTATATGTGGCGTATTTCCCAATTTTTTTCCATACGTGTATCGATACGTTTTTCATTCTGGCATACTACGTTCTCACGTAGTGATGAGAAAGTATTGTAATCATAGGCGTGCGCAAAATATTTTAAAAAATCGAATTTTTTAAGGTGTGTCTTCCCCCTTAATGCTGTGAGCACGAGCACATACCACGCGGCGCGGCGCTGTGCAATGTGGAACAGACAAGTTTGGATTTTTCGTGCGAACTACCCGCGATCTGAATCCGACAGCTAGTGATCATGGATGGAGAAATGCTAATTAACGGTGTTTACGGGGCCGCCAATTTAGCGGAGTGCACAAACACCATCTCAACTGAGATATTACTACCAGTTTGTGGGAAATTAGTGGTGCTAAAACAGCAGGTACTTTCTCGTCCGTAGTAATGGTTATGCAATACTATTTATACCACAAATTCTCTTCGTATCAACACATCTATCATCTTTTTTTATAAAGCTCATTACAAATCGTAAAACATTTGATGAGAAAAATAAATATTTTCAAGCAAAATCAACACAAATTTGACAATTATAACTGCTTTTCTTACAGCTAAATCATGTCCCGACGTAATTCGCAGAAATGTAGCTGCTGTCTCGTGGCGTGGAGAGCCATTGCTGCATTTCAATCCGATGATATTCCCTGAAGGCTAGCAATTTTTCTTTCATATATTTCAAATAGATTTTAAATAATTTCTAAAATATTAATTTATAAACGTATAACAAAAGCTCGAATGTAAGAAACGAACAAAGAAATATGAAATAGTATACAAATTCTAACTTACGTAGCATCCAACTGCCTGAATGCACCATTATTACGTTCACGAAGCGGAAAAAATTCGGAGCCAGCGCCAATTTTTGACGCCAAATTACACAAAAATTACTCATATTTTCAAAAAATTGAACATAACCTTATTTTAAGATCTGTTTTTGATGAACATATTTCATTTAGAAAAAAAATATATCTTCGTAATTGTAGTAGGAAGCTGCCGCAAATATTTTAATTTTTTAAATATTAGAAACATCTGGCATTTCAACGAAATTGAGACTTCCATCATTGTCTTAAGCGCCATACATGCTATCTAAGGTCCAAATTTAATCAAACCACTTTGTGCCATTTTTAAGAAGAAAATGTTTAAAAAATAAAAATAGCCTGTTTGACACGAAATTTCGCAAAAATTACTCATACTTTCGAAAAACTGAACATATTATTTGCAGATCTATTTTGATAAACACATTTCATTTAAAAAATGTATATCTTCATAATTGTAGTTGTAGGAAGACATCGAAAAACATTTTGAATTATTACAATTTTCAAACAGAATTTTCAACAAACATGAGAGCTGCACTCTTGCCTTAAGCGGCCTGTATGCTATCCCAGGTCAAAATTTAATCAAAACATTTGGTGTCTTTTTGAGAAAAAAAATTGTTTAAACAAAATTAAAAACTGTTTACATTTCACGCAAAATTACGCGAAAATGCTCAAATTTTCGAGAAAGTGATCATGACTCTTTCTTGAGATGACATGTCCTGTTTTTTATTGATAAAAGGAAACTACTTCTAAATGAAACCTAAACGTATGATATACGAGTATCTCACACTTTTTCAACTTTTTCGATTCCCCCACATCATAATATTTCATTGTCGTATGACATTTAACTTCAATTATCTCGTCTACCATCCGCCAAAATCCATTAAAAACTAACTACTTTTACGTTCTTTCTTCCATGAAATAAATCGGCTAGTACAACGTATTGTACCACTTATTTTATGCTGGTGCTCTGTGGTGTTAATTCCATCAGTTAATATTGATAGTCCGCATCTTCCCATATAAATGCACAGTGATCCAAAGGCACTGTGCACGTTTAACATATTTAAAGTATAGTGTGTCTTCATTACAACTTTAAGCATCTAACCTCTATCAGTTTCTATGACTACTTATTGAGGAATAAAAAATTGTTGAAGGCGATTTCATCATCCACCAAATTCTTGTGTTATATAGTGGAAAAGACAGTAATGATAATTAAGTATGCAAATTGTGTGATTGTGAAAGTGATGACAATGATTGAAGTATTTATTTTGTCAGTAGTATTTTGTCTTCATGAAAAATAATTACACTAGGGAACAAAAAAATATTTCTTACCTCCAGGATGAAAGTAGGTGATTTCAAAGGAATCAACGCTGATATCGAAAATCATTATTAAAAGTGTCTATCATGCAAGGTTAAAAAAATATAAACATATTTAGGATTTGAAATAAAAAAAATCCTACTCTAATTTCCGCATTGTCACTTCGTTATATTATTACAAAAAAATAATTATGAGCATGCTTCATATGAGGAAAGAACAGGTTAAAAATGAAATACACATATTCGTGCAATAATATGCAGACATTAAAATGGTTTGTTGGTATTCTCCACAACATTGATACAGCGAATGACAGTTATTTGAGTTTTCCATACAAACACAACATAGGGTTAGTTGTACTGGTGAGCAGCCATTGGTTTGTCCTGATCACAAACACGACAGCCAAAGTATAAAGAATACGCAAATTTTGTAATTTCATATTTTTTCCTTTGAAGTTTGGGTGTAAATCTTTCGCAAACGTAACAGAAGTTGCCGTGTTGATTCGCACACTTTCGATGTGAACTGACGAATTGCCGATTGAATTCTACAGACCATGTGGCGAATTTCATTTTATGTAACCCACAGAAATGTAGTGCATTACTAATGTATCTGAGACGCAGGCAAACCAGACACGAACTTCACGCGCACTGCGGGTACAGTTCCGCATGAAACCGACTGACTCACAATCTGCCACCCAACAGTTGGATACTTGTACACTTGCGATAAGGTAAGGTGCCAAAATAATTTCTTTCGATGACTGATGTGCTGTATGAAATATGAGGGTGCACGTGATTTGTTTTCAAAACATCCACGAAGACCTAATCGTAATTGAGCGCGACTACCAGACGCGAGAATAAAGACGGCAATCTTCAAATACAGGTATATATATATATATATATATATATATATATATATATATATATATATATATATATATATATATACGTATATTTTAAAAAAAGCAATTTTTTTGACATCTCATGAAAGTGGCATAAATGAACTCAACTAATACTTTATTTTTAAATGGATTTTATGCATTCTACATATCTTAAGCGTGCGATTTAAATGAATTTGCATTAATAGAAAAATTCGGTATGATACGGTACAAAGATATGTTATATTTAAAAACTAACGTGATTTACTTTTTTATTGTGATATTCGTAATCTACGTACAAAATTGTGTATTTTGCGCACTCTGCCTTCCTGGAGGTAAAAATCTCGTTCCCTGGTGTTATTCTATTAGAACATTTTGCATGAAGGGTCCTCTTGTTTGTAAGAAATGTCCTCTTTTCCGAAAATGGAAGTATGATAACCCTAGTCCGTCACGGTTAGACCATTTCCCGTGCACCAATCGAGACATATGAGTGTCATTCGACGCCACGGTGTAAGATATATCTTACACCGTGTTCGACGCGTCATGTCTTTGCGGAGAACTGATAATTTGTTTTCGGATCCAGTCAAAAGATTCTAAGAAATTTCCAAAAAAGTGTTTTGGCGTGTTTACTGCTGCCATCTTAGTAGGTAGACAACGAATTAAACAATATTAACCCAAATAGATCTACGCATGTGGCATTGATTAAACCCCAGTACAAATAGGCAATTTTCGCTCCACGACCCCATAATTTTCTTCTACGAGGAGGGCAACACAGGTTGTTCTGAAACGTGAAACACGCGGCAGAACTGTCAATAGTGATGCTACTTTCAACATAAGTGAGGGGTTTCGTCAGTTTTGCCGTATTTTTAATAATAAATTTGCAAACACCAACGTACAGTATCATCTTGGAACCTATTAAATTTGAAGAACGCCAAGTGAATAGGGAGAAAACCATAACTGTGCGGTAATGACAGAAAAAGGAAGCTCGTGCGTATTCAACTCTGCACGTTTACGTTCTTGAGGGACAGGAATCAAATGCGGGGGAAGGATCGTGCATTACGGCAATCGTGCAAATACAGGGAATAATGAAATGTAATTGCTGAAGATTTTGACAGAATTTTCGAAACTAATTGAGAATGATCTAATATTAGGGTGAGAAAATAACGCAAAAAAATAGCCTACAGGTAATCTTTTATGTGCATATTAGCAAAAAAACTTGCAAAATGTAGCTGTACTAAATGTTTTCTATTCACATCATCCATCCTGGAAGTATTTTTACCGTTCTTTGTTACATACGTTAAAAAATTAAAGGAAAAATCTGAAGTCGTTTCTGAGAAAATAATTGTTTAAAATTTAAAAAGTTCCTATGTTTGACGCCAAATTACGCACAAAATACTCGTTTTCGAAAAATTGAACGTGACCTTATTTGAAGCTCGATGAACACATTTTATTAGGAGAAAAAAATCTTCACAATTGTATTTATAGGAAGACACCGAAAAAATTTTGAATTTTTTTCAATTTTCGAAAAATTTGGGGTTTTAACGAAAATGAGACCTACACCTTTCTATAAACGTCCTTCACACTATCCAACAAAATTTAATAAAAAATGTTGGTGCTATTTCTTTTAATTTTGCAAATGTCCCAGAGGCTTCATATAAAGTACCCCCCGCCAAAAAAGAACTCGTTTTCAAATTCGAGGGGTCACGACATCCGACATCTCGATTGGGGAATATCATTTTTGGTGAAAATCGTTCTTACGGTTTAGCCACTAGCTTTGTTCACGGACTGAGTGACTGACTATCAGATCTGACAGATGCATTTTATCCTCTTCTGCTTCGTATCAGGATCATTCTTTTACCTTGCCCTTTGCAACGAACTTTGCCGGATGGTAATCTTGTAGGGTTGTAAAATTCTACAGTATGAGTTCATGGACATGGCTATAGCGATTTATAAAATTTGCACAAAATACTAGAAACAATTATTTCGTTTAGTTTACTACATATGCTCTTCCATGAAAACCGTTGATTATCTCTATGTTAATAGCATACGTGCAATTAAAACAACACGCCTACCAATCAGAATTCAGAAAAGGAGGGAAATCGTTTAATTAAGAAACTATAACACAGACGTAACCAAGGTATTTGCAGACGGCCATGAACAAAAATGTACCTACAACAACTACGTATAAACCACGAATGAATGAAACTAAATTGGGGAAGTAAAAGTTTATCTAGCTGACTTACGGAATAAGATAAAATATTTAACGTGAATTCATTAAATGTTTTGAGTGTAAAACATTTGGCCTAAGGATTACGAATGTAAAAAATGTAAACGTCAATTGTGTTTACCAGTTCTAAAAAGTTCGGCATAGCAAAACTGTTTCAGAAGTGACCAGTTTTTTCCCTTTTATTGTTATGTGCTGTATTCTCTCTCATACCTGTCTTTACTTTTCGTGAGAAGTAATGTTTTCGGGACTTGTCTAATATTTTATCTGCAATATGTTCAGTGCCTTGCATTTGCAAATATTTCGTGAAAACAAAAACAATGCAAGGCCCACTAAAATAAATCTTTTTCAGAAGCAATACTACGTCATGAAATATATGCTTCGGATGGTAAAGATGTGCTTGATTTCTGAAAATTTAAATTAATCTTAAATGGAAACGAAAAAATATTGAAATATTGAACGCAATATGTGTATAAAAGGGTATAATTACTCTCGTGGTATATAAGAAAACTTGCACCTATCGTCGCTCGTTTTCTTGAATACCACTTGTGCAATTATCCCCTTCTGTAAACACTCATTTCGTTAATTACTATAATAGTACAACTACAATAAAACACTATTTAAATGCAATAACTACTTATTAAATAACTATAGATTTTTCAAAATCTTCAAATTAAAAGTAACCACTAAAAGCTGATGGAAATACTATAATATAATAACAACACAAATTACTATTATACAATTAATATTATATATACATTTATATTATTATATAATATATGTATATATTATATAATAATACAATAAATATGCGATTAAATATTAATGAAATGATAAATGTACGCAGCAAATACAAACTTCGAACACAAACTCAATAAAGGTTAACGCAAATTTCGCAAGATACTCCCACTAATCACTACTCTCGACAACAAATCACTAATAACAATTATTTAAATAACTCTGAAAAGAACCAATAACAACAACTATTTAAATAAATAACTAAAGGCAGATGCACAAGTTATTACGGAACAAATCCAAACCAAAATCACACGAATTAAAAAATCGCAGTCACAATGGTCACAAAGCATGCGTTTCAGAAAATGTTATTGATGCGAGATGTTGGTAGCAACAAGACCCAATAAACCCTTTTGTTTTTGCTGCCAACTTACCTTCAAAACTGTTCCAACTTCATATATTACTTTAACAAAAAAAGATATATATTATTAAAATGAATGAACGAATGCTATTACATTTGTTGACATGGTAGTTAAATATTTCTGACTTCTAGCTAGTCCTTTCACTATGTGCACATTCAAGTAAATGTGTGAATTTGTAGGAATACTACAAACGTTTTCAGCGCTCAGTACCACTCCTCTCGAATAAAAGTAACTAAGTTTAAGCATATGATAATTTTTTGAGTAAATTTTTGTGATTTGTCATTTCCTTTAATACACAATTAACTGTTACACTTTTAAATTCATCTATTGGATAATTAGAGATTATTGTGTAATAATTATATTTTGTGGACATTTTCAAGAGTTTTGCCTGTTAGTTATTACGGTGCTTGTTACGGTGCCCGCACAATAGGTAAGGGCGCTTGCCATGCTATCTTCACCCGACTTTCAAAATCATAGTAAGACCATCTAGCAACATCCGTTATATGCACTAGTTGTACAGAGGGCCATGGAAGTGGGCAAGTCGTTAGCGGAGAAGGCCTACATGAAAGAATTTATATCCTCTAAACTCTAGGCGGGTTAAACCTGCAGTACGGTACTTACAGTACAATGGTTCAGTGGCAGCTGGTGTCAGAACCAATTGGTGGTTGCAGCTCCATCGAATGACGGGCATGTCATTTCCAAAATTCAGAACACTAATGTATAATAAATTATAAGCCATTTATGAGAATTAATTAAAACTAAGTTTAATAAAATTTAGTATTGAAATATTATTTACATTTTTTATGAGTAGTGTCCGTTTAGCTACAGCACGTGGTTCTGGCTTTGATTTCCAGTGTTGCACTATTGTACGGACACGTTTTATACAAATAAAATTCTTTTATTTCGAAAACTTCACTACTTTGGTATATATTGCAATAATGCAGGATATTCTACACACATTCGTATTCACAAGAACGCTCGCAATCTACTGGCACACTGGCTTCCGCGAGACACAAAGGGATTTCCATCAAGAACTGCCAACTTAACCCAAAGAACTCATCAAATGATTCCCCCGTGTTAAAGAGAAGGACCAAAGAGTAAATTCTGTAAACCCAGTAATAGTCAACAGCCCAGAGCGTGGTGGAATACTTGGGAGTCATCAGACGCCGGAGAGAGCGCCAGTTGGACGCTCTTTGGTTTCAAAATGATTTCACATTTATCGATATTGCTGCATTAGCTTGAATGTTATGTCGATAAAAGGAAAATGTATATTCCTAAGATATTATGAGATTTTTTCTATTATCTGGGGGTTGTGTAACTTAAGCACAAGCCGCAACTGCAAGGGTTAAAAAAGGTAAAAACTACTCATATTTTGAAAGAATTATACCACCATAATTTAAAGAACTAGTTTTGAATAATTGTATTTACTAAGAACAAATATTTGAATTTTGAATAATGTAAGTTAGATAGATAGATATTATTCTGCAGGTAGGTATATACAACCTGGTGGCAGAACACTACAATTTACATATTACAAATATTAACTTTAAATTACTTAACAATGTAACTTTAAATTATTTAAAGACATAATAAAACAATAACTAGTGAGAACCCGTCAAAATTTGACGGTGAGTTCTGAGATAAATGTAAAATACTGTACCCAGACTAATGTTCACAATATGTTGCATTGTTTGGATCTTCAGGGTATAACGAAGATATTCTGTGATGTGGAGTTCCCAAAATTTTGAACACGTACGGCCCATGACCAGGTGGCAATGCAATATCGGCACAAAAGAAATAGCACTAAAATAGCAGTATGAAGGAGATTATTTCTAAAGTTTTTTGATGTGTCATCACCTCCTATAAACAAATTTGATTACTTCTGGCATATTGCTCGAAGGTAAATTTATTTTCCCATTTAAGCAACACACAATAAACTCGTTTGCAGAATTTCTCTCGCATGGGAAGTACAAAGCAGAACAGAACAGAATTTCATAGACAAGGCCCCAACAGAAAACAGAATGACCTCACTATCACGACACCTACGCTGACTTTCTCTCTCCCTGCACCCAGTTAATGTACGTTTGCGTCTTTTGGGGCGCGTGGACAACGATTCGGAATTCGACATAACATGTGAACAACTTCACTACTTCAGTACATCCGAGCAAAACGCACTGTCCGAATGTTCTCTACAAAATACACCACAAAAGCAAATACATGCAAACTGTCATCGCCACAATGCAATTATTACACTGAAACAAAACCTTGACGAATTGTAAACAAATCTCAGCGATCAAAACAAAACATCAAGCAGCGCCACCATGAAGCAGCTTGGACTCACATCTATCGTTTCATATAATCGATTTTGAAACAGCCAACCTTTGGAAGAAAATAATTGACTATTGATAAGCGTACTATTAAAGAATGATTTAATTAATTAATTTACACCATAAATGTTGGTGAATCAACAGAAATAATATCTGATAACACATCTAGGGATCACATTCTTTCATTTAAAGGAAAAAATACTACAATCGGTTCAGTAGAAGCTCTAAACGAAGCCATGGCAGAATACCTTATTTTTTAAATATATATAATAATAATAAAATAATAATAATAATAATAATATGCTAACAATAATAGCATTAACTACATTTTATGGTTGACCTGCACAGTTATTTTAAACTAATAAATACCAGACTACACGACTTTTTAATTACACTTCACTTCACTTCCCAACATTTGAAATTCACTTCTCTTTCTACTTCTATACTGCACTACACTGCACAACACGTCACCACACTTCAATACAATACTATTTTGAATATAATTATACATTTAGTACAGGAACGCATTTAATAGTAATTAACACAATAATAGCAATAAAATATCAATAATAATCAAATAATAACTGATATAATAATCCAACTTACTAAATTAATAAAGTTTACAAATACCATTAGTTAATTTATTTTTAAATCTTTGGACATCTAGAGGAAAGGGATCCAAGGCTGTCGCAGGTATCTTATTCCAGTCCGTTATTGTTCTATTTGTAAATGAAATTTGTCCAACATCTGTTCTCTGTGGCCTAAACTGAATTTTGTGCTTATGATCCCCCCTACTAAAGTACGAAGGTCTACCCAGTCGGATGTAGATATCTTTCCGAGCTGGATAACCGGCATATGCTTTGTACAGGGTACAGGTCTTGCCTTAACTCTCCTAATTTCTAGAGACTCCCAATCTACATTCTTCCTATTCCCTCGGAAAGTAAATGTAAACGCTCTTCTCTGTACTCTATTCAAATATTTCTTTTGGGAATTTCTATAAGTGTCCCAACAAACAGCCCCGTATTCCATTAATGGACGAACTAAAGATCAACAGGATAAATTGATGAATAACTATTTTGGACACAGTATTGTGTAAGGTTTCAATGCTAGTTTTTCATTTATGGTCAGATGGACAGACACACGTTTCTAGGGAAAAAATATCAGGTATCAAGAACTGCCAACATGTATATATTAGTCAAAATCTTGACATAATTTTTTATGCAGCACTACAAAACTTTCTTTGTTCTATGTATGTACTAGTAAACGTAAAAGTAAAAAGGTTGATATTACAAAAATTGGAAATATATGCAAAATGAAATATCTCAAAACTTATTAGAAAATATACAGAAAAAAGGTGAACCTTCTCGATAGAATTTTTTGTTCTTTCAATCTTTATCCAGACAGCTTTTTGTTAGAGTTCACTGTTTTTACAGTATTTTTAATAAACTCGGAAAGAAGTCTATTTTCCTAGATCTTTTCAAGTTTCTGACTCAAGTACACTTCCTTCTCATCAGGACTTTCGACATTACCTTTCTTCCCAACAATGTCTTCAGCTTTCAGATATATATATATATATATATATATATATATATATATATATATATATATATATATATATATATATATATATATATATATATATACCAATGTATATGTACAATATTCAGTGACATACCAATATGTCACTGAATATTGTACAACATTTATTATAAATGGCGTCAATTAAAGGGGATAAATTATGTGAATATGCTAGCATAGCAACGGTAAGCGAGCCGTCGACAAGGTCAACATATTCAAGCAGTGACAGTCGTGAAGACGGCTAGTTCGTTTTGCAAGAAATTTAGAGGTTGGCTAGGTACGAAAGTACATCAAATGTTATCTGCAAATAAACAATCGAATTTATGAACCGAGCTTTGCAGGGCTGAAAGAATACGAGAGACATTCATTCTGACTGATGCCGTGCTCATGAACGGATCGTGCTCCAATTAATGTTAGGAGTTTTTTTCTTTGGGGACTTGTAAGCATCTACTAGGGAATGGATATTGAGAGAACATCAAAATTGGAACTCTAAGTGTGACAGTGGAGCTTAAAATATTTCATGTGAACGAGTTGGAGGGACATTGAGGGCTTGGGCGAAGTTGTCAGTGATTGGACTGGAATGTTAGCAGCAAATAGTTTATTGATCTGATGAACGGTGATTGAAGTGTGCTTCCGAGAGAAGAGAGAAGATGGTGTCTGGACCTGAGGACGGCGGCGTCGGAGATGGATAAAGATGGTCCAAAGCGCGCGAAGACATAAGGTTGGAACGGTCATGACAAACGTTTAATTTTATATTGGGTAAAGTTATACAATACCAAAATTGTTTTAAATTGTTTAATAAATTTCCATGTTTTTGTGAAATGAATATATGATTTTTCATTGAGCCAATTCTAGCAATGAAGTAGCAAGATAGAAAGTTATTTGCTTTTCAGGTTCCTCGACCGAGTTTGTTTGAGAATATTGCAGTTTATTTCAAATGGCGCACCAACTGGGGCTGAATTTCTTTTAAATCAGTCAGATTATTTCAATATATATATTTCAGTAAGTCATCTTTATTTCAGAATCTGGACGACTTGAGTTTGATGAATTTGTGACTCTTGCTGCCAAATTTATTATTGAAGAAGATGCAGAAGTAATGGAGAAAGAACTTCGTGAAGCATTTCGACTGTACGATAAGGAAGGTTAGAAAATTAATCATTGTTACTCTTCACAAGATTAGTCAATATTCTGTACGGCAAGGAACTAGTAGTTTGAATATTTGAACATCAGGTATTAAAGAATTCAATTGAACAGTTGAAAATATATCACACAAAATATTGAACATGAACATAGTTCAAAATACACTTTTCTAGGAACTGAAGTGCAATTTCTAGCCCTTCCTTTAATTTTCATCTTGAATCTACTTCTGATAAATTCATCATTGTTCAGTAATTGTTCTGTGTATATCAGACATATGAGAACACTATAACCCAAATGTTATTTGACCATTATAACCTAAAGCTGCTCTTCTTGACTGATTGGATACTTAATTCCTTTTTTCATTGATGCAGAAAATTCATAACTCATTGTGTATTCTAAATTATATACATTTATATTTATTCCTGCAGGTAATGGATATATTCCCACCGCTTGTTTGCGAGAAATTTTACACGAACTTGATGAGCAATTGACAGATGAAGAACTTGATCTGATGATAGAGGAAATTGATTCTGATGGTTCAGGGACAGTGGACTATGATGGTAAGTTTTAAGGAACGTCTATTTCTAATAATTACTTAACCTAATGCAAAGGTAAACAATACATTCTTTTTCAGAATTTATGGAGATGATGACAGGATGATATATCTGCTGGCTTGTTTCAATACAAAAAAGACAAGAACCTTTTAAGGAGAAAAAAAATCACAAGTAATTGGTCTTATGAGTTTTTGATTTCATGTGTAAGCAATTTGTAATTTTTGATAAAATAAACTGAAATTATAAGAATAAAATTTTGAGACTCATTCAGTAAATGCTGAGAATAATCGGTAATTTAATTATAAGCTAGAATACATTTTTTAACTGGAGGTGCTACAGAATGGCACAGAATTTATTGTACAAATTTTTTCTAATTTCCTTAGTGTGGTCTGGCGTTAATGACTTGCTCCATTCTCTGGTCTGCTGCCATCTAGTGTCGCCCAAAGTACATTTTTTGCAAATTTCTCAACATTTTGCTCTCCCAGTGGTACAACTGAATCATTCCTTCAAGAATATTAAAGAAGAGTAAAAAATTTGTCCTAAATTGAAGTTTTCATTGAAAAATTCATAGTCATTTAAGAAAATGGCAATTAAGCATTACTGTAAATGTGAAATTTAATTCTGTTTCACAGGTATCTTTTGAGTTTTGGAAAAAGGTAATTTAAAGTCATTTGAAGCACATCCACTCACAAATGTAATAATACATACAATTCAATGGAAATGTCCATATTAACGGCGTGAGAGGTATTTCAAAAAAATACATTTGTGTAATTTTTGGAAAAATAAATAAATACGCCAAAATGAATTTTATGTCATATTAAACAGTGCAATTAGCACTATCTATTGGAAAAAGTTGAAAAAAAATTTGCGCCATTTTTGAGAAAATGGCGTTTGAGCATTTCTGAAAATGCAGAATTTTGAGTTAATTTTTACAGAAAACTGTTGAGTTTTTGAGAAACTTTATTTGACATAATTTAAAGCACATGTGCTCATAAATATAATAATGTGAAGAAATTGTGTCTAATGTATATAGGATAATAATATGAATTAATAAAACGAATTATTTTGCAACTTCTAGCTCCTAACATTTCAGCCATCACTTGCAACATACAGATGATAGAACTCAAGATTACTCGAAAACTACTATTTTTTTCATTCTGAAAAAGTGTACATGAAATGCTTTAAAAATATATTGGAAAATAGATTGCCTCTTGAAAGAATTCAAACTTCAATATTGATCCTTTAGGGCAGATTCCAAATTTAATTTTATTCACCAAAAAACTTCAAAATTATATGAAAACTACTAATATTTTCAAAAATGTTAATATAAAATAATTTAAATATCTAAAATTGAAGATTCGATTGCATTATTTAAAACGCTCTAGCCATTAGCGCTTAAGGACAGATTAAAAATTAAACTTCTGAAATTTTCAAAATTTCAGTTTTTAATGAAAATTGCACCTCTGCCATATTATGAAGTCAACATGGTTGCGTTCGGCCAAGAAGTATTAAGAACATATTTGTATGCAATTTTGAGACATTTATGTTTACATTCTTTTCAAATTGATACTATTCCTCTCAAAATACAAAAAACTACCCATTTCTTTTCAAAATTTGTTGATGACATTAATTAAAGGTCTAATTTTGAAGAAAGCCTTTTCTTTAAAAAAATCCAATATATTTTCAATATCGTAGGAATGGGACCTTTTTTACTTTTGCAACATTTAATATTTCCGAAATTTGTTCTGCATGACTTTTATAAGCATACATTCCTCTATTTTAATAAAAATTAACTAAAACATTTTGAGCAATTTTTGAAAAAATTTCTACAATTTCGGGGTTTTATGTAATGTATCCCCCAAAATGAAAATATCAGTTTCAAATTTAAGGGGCCATGGCATGAGTGACATCAATCATGGAATATCACTTTTGGCGAAAATCCAAACAGTTTAAGCAGTAGTGTGTTTAACCAATGGATGTTGTTTAAAGACGGATCTATCGATCTGTAGACGTATTGGAGGGGTAAAAGAAGAAAAAGAAAACGAAGAAACTTTTCCCGTAACAGTCTCCCAGTATGAAGTTCCATCAAAATCTCACGATAAACTTTTTTGTATACCAGCATTATAAACGACATTTCCTGTTGTAAGAAATTACTCATAACCGGGCATTTTACGGCACAAATGGCGTATTAGATTTTACGGCACGAATGGTTGCGTCATCACACATTCAGCGAATCGCCGCAAGAGAATCGTGGGGAGGTAGAGATAAAAGGAACAGCCGACCGCTATTTTCTCGCACCTGTTTCAAATACCCGAGACGTCATGAAAATTGTTTCACAAAATTAAATTTGATTCTCTTATAAATTCATAATGCTGTTACACAAAAACTAGTGTATGCATCTAATTTATGATGTTGCTTTTTTGCATTCGTACAAATTCGAAAACTCGCTCCTAACATCGCTCGTTTTCAAAACCTGTACTCATGCCATAAAGCTTAACATTATAAACTAATTGCATAAACTACTAGTACCATTATACAACTTTCTTTATACTTTGTACACGACAAATAAAAAATAAAAAATTTGCAGAACAAATAAAAAGTGTGCCACAAAATGGTGTAAACTTTTTCAAGTAGAACCCCGATTTGTTTTCTCGCATTTAACCTTCATTTCTGAAATTCTCGACGATGCCTATAAGTGATTAATGCAATTATATTTTCGATTTGACGAATTGTGACCGTCGTCATATATGTCATATGTCATGCAGTGCAGCCTCAACCCAGTAAACCCAGGTCGGCTTTTCGGATCACTACTCTCCAACTGCTTCTTTTTGCACTATATCTACTGTGACACCACTGTGCCACATATATTTCCTGGACACAAACCTCACCACTTGTTGTTTGGAAGCCCGTTCTCGTTTCCCATTCTCTATTGACTCCACTCAGTTGCCACGTACTCTAGAGGTCTTCTCATAACATACCCATACCACTGAAATCGCCTTTCATGAAGTTGCTCTACTATCGAACTCACCTTCACGGTTCCTCCGATCAATTCAATCCTGATGTTTCCTTTCGCGTCACTCTACAAATCCAACTCAGTATCTTCATCTTGCCAGGTGCAACTTCTGTTCGTCGACCAATACTCTGCTTCGTACAAAATGGCACGGCGCACTAGTTTTGGAGACCTTCCCTTTAATGTGTTTTGGTATCCGCCGGTCACTTAATACTCCTGCTGCTTCTCTCTATTTTGTCCAACCACTGCTTATCCTATTATTTACGTTTTACTCTGTTCCTGCGTTTTCCTTCAGTACTGATCCCAGGTATTTGAATCTCTGCCTTGTTACTGTTAATATGAAAAGAAAAATGCAGACAGTAACGCCATCTGCCGGAGTTTCTTAGAACGTTTTGAACTAAGAACAGGTAAGGTTGATCTCAGTCAATGTGTGCTTTGTGACGGACGTTAATAAATACTTTTACTTTGTATTTTGATTACAAATAAATTAACAGGCTATATGCCCAGGTCGCGTGTATATATTCTCAAGTGAGTGGGTCCGAAATTGAACGTCCGAAGAACACTTTTTTTGTTCGTTTGTTTTTGTTTTATACGTCTGAATTGGAACATTGCCTGTGAAAAAAATGGCTACCGGGAGTGACTACAAAATAAAAGTGGATAAGCTTGAAGGACCTGAAGACTGGGCAAAGTGGAAGTGGCATATTTTGATGATGCTGCGTGCGTATGAACTTGAAGATATTGTTAACGGTTCGGGAGGTGATGCAGCTGTAACACAAGCAATTCTCCAGCATTGGAAAGAGTACAACGCTAGTTTGTTAGCAAGTGCGCTAGGAGAAACTATTGCCGAGCTCGTGTTGACGTGCACCAGTGCTAAAGAGGTTTGGACAAAATTGAGTGCACGGTTGGAAAGCAGCAGTACGCAACGGCTGCGTATGCTGAGCGAGTCATTTTTCCGCGTGACGACAAAGACGACATCAGTACGCATGTCGCGAAATTGCAGAAGTTGTTAATGGATTTGAATAATGATCTTACGAAGAATGAAGAAAATACTTTGTCCGAGAGAATTTTGAATGGCCGTATCTTATCCACGTAGGGAAAATAATATGACAATTTTAAAGACTCGTGGGACACCATTTTGTCGGGAAAACCAACTGAATTTGATGATTGAAAACTTGGGCGCGATTGAATTGCGTGATCAAGGAAATGTCGAATCGGCTGCGTTTGTTGCACGCAATGGCCCTAACAAGAAGTCTCGTCATAAAAGTGACACCGGAGAAAAATCAAAGAATGTTCAACGTGCAAAACAGACGTTTCCTTGCCATATATGTAAGCAGTCGGATCATTGGGCAGCCGAGTGTCCGAAGAAGAAGACTGATGGCGCTGCTGGAAACAAAAGTCAGCCCGATGCCAATGTGGCCTTTATGACGCATGTCATGGGTGCCTCAGTCGATAACTCGATTGAAGCCAAGTGGTACTGCGACAGTGGCGCCACAAATCACATCACCACGAATACATGGTATTTTACATCATATGAGAAGTTTGGCGTTCCTGAAAAGATTTCGCTCGAAAAACCATGTGTAAATATGATGGCTTATGGGTAAGTAAGTGTAAACATTCACGTGCGTCTGAATAATGCTTGGTCGAATGCCGTACTGAAAAATGTTTTGTATGTTCCTGAATTAAGTGCCCATTTATTATCCGTGAAAGCAGCCGCGAGAAAGGGTTTTTCTACGAGACTTGACGATCGAAGTGTCAGCACTGAAGATCGTGTCATTGGAAAAAGATTTATTTATTTACGTCAAAAAACAGTTAAAAACTGCGTATGACGGCTATGGGGAAAAGTGAATTGTGTGCACATTTTCAAAATTCTGTGATCCCTACACTAAATCATATACTACTTAAGTTTTGAATTTTGAAAGGGAGAAAAACAAACAAAAAAACTCCCATGTAATAAAATCTATTTTCAAGGATAAATAAGCAATAAATTTTGAATTTTGAAAGGGAGAAAAAAACAAAAAACTCCCATGTAATAAAATCGATTTTCCAAGGATAAATAAGCAATAAATTTTGAATTTTGAAAGGAGAAAAAAACAAAAAACTCCCATGTAATAAAAATCTATTTTCAAGGATAAATAAGCAATAAATTTGGCTCTTATTACTTCCTGCCGCGACAACGTGGAAACGATAATTTGAATAATTGTATTTCCCACTGAATTCTAGAAGACGTGCACAGAAAATGAAGTTACATTTATGTCCAGAAGCAAAACAAAGGGCCATCTCAGCATTTGCTCAATGGATCAGGGAAACTGGACGAAAAACCTGATCGAGATGGGGGTCATTGACCCGGAAGCTGTGTTACAATAGTTGTTACAGGTTGTTTATACTCATTTATACAGTCCAAATGGTAATTAATGCATTATGTATCATTGTTAAAATTAATGTTACTTTTCTTGTGATGCTCAGTATAGTCTCTAATTGTATAGAAACAGTTATGCAGCAGAAACGATTTCACTTGTGATTTAAACTTTTCTATTGAATTTAATCGTTTAATGTCATCTGGCAAAGTGTTGTAAAATAATGTACATGTATTGTATGTGAATTTTTTGTAATGAGCTGTTGATACTGTCACCTGATGAATATGATTTCTACGTCGAGTGTTATAGTAATAGACTTCGGCATTTTCTGAAAATATATTCCCGCCCTTAAGCAAGTCATTTTTTACAAAAACCACTGATTCGTAAATAAAAAGACACGGTAATGGTAGAATTCCTAGATTAATGAAGATAGGCTTACAAGAATCACGTGGGTGGGATTTGGTTATTATTCGTATAATTCGTTTTTGTAATCTAAAAGTCTGGGAGCTATAAGATGTATTTCCCCAGAATATTATGCCATATCTCAGGCGGGAATGAACATTCGCGAAGTATACACAACGAGCAGTATGAAGGCTGACTGAATTTGCAAGAATTCTGAACGCGTAGCATAATGAACTTAATTTTGTGTTCAATTCATTTAAATGGACGTTCCATTTAAGGTTTGACTGAATTGAGAGACCTAAAAATTTTGTTGCATTAACATGAGTCAATGGTACACTGTTCATTTTCAATGGAGCACAGAATTGTTTATTTGAAATGGAAAACTGCATTAAAACCGTTTTCTTTTCGTTTACTATTAATTTGTTATTTCGGAACCAATTTGAAACATCTGATATTGTACTATTTACGGTTTCTTTATTGCAAAGGATGTTCGTATCATCCGCAAAGAGAACCGTTCTTCCGTTTCGAATCGTCGAGGGCATATCGTTTACGTAAAGTAGGAACAGAATAGGCCTAAAATCGATCCTTGAGGAACTCCACATGCAACGGGCAAAGAGTCGGAAAGGTGCGTACGTAATGTTCCATCATTCCAGTAAGGTATTTCAACTTTCTGAGATCGTTGTTTAAGGTACGAACATAACCAATCTAGAGCAATACCACGAATTCCATATGAAGGTAATTTTGAAAGTAAAATGTCATGATCAATGATGTCAAAAGCTTTTGAGAGATCTAAAAATAATCCAATAGGTGCCTCGTTTTGATCTAATGATGAGGCGACATCTTTAAGAAAAGAAAATATAGCTGTTTCCGTTGATTTTGATTTTCTAAATCCATGTTGGCAATCTGAAAGCGCGTCGTGTTTAGTGAGAAAGGTTTCCATTCGTACGTAAAGTCTCTCTAATATTTTTGAAAAAACTGATAGAAGAGAGATGGGCCGATAATTTTGAATTTCATTTTTGTTGCCTTTTTTGAAGAGCGGCATAATTTTAGCTGTTTTGAAAATATCTGGAAACGTTCCAGTGCATAAAGATGCATTAAATATGTGAGTTAACGGGTGTATAATGGCATATGCACAAGTCTTTAACAAAGAATCTGGGAATTCATCTAAACCGGACGAATATTTATTTTTTAGTTTACCGATTATTTTGAGAATTTCATAGGAAGAAGTTTCGGAAACGAACATTGTGTCTAAAATTTTGGGTGCACTGTCTGTTTTTGAATTTTGTGCCTGAAGACCCTTAGTGAGATCGGCAGCAATTCTCGAAAAGTATTGGTTAAAGAGACTAGCCACTGTTGCCGGATCGTTGACATTTATATCGTTATATTTTAAAACAACATTCTCTACGGGTTTTCTAGTTGATTTGGTAGTATTTTTTATTATATTCCACATTGATTTTGTTTTATTATTTGAGTTCAAAATATCGTGATCGTTTTTCATGATTTTTGCCTGCCTTATGACTTTTCGTAACAATGTTTTGTATTTTTTAAAGTAGATAAGGAAATCTTGAGATACGTCATGACGTTTAGAAATGAAAGAAAGAATTCGCTTGTTTTTACAAGATGTCCTAATCCCTTGTGTTATCCAAGAATTGCTTTTCCGTGAAATATTTAATTTTCGTTTTTGAAGAGGAAAGCAAGTGTTAAAATGAATTGAAAGAGTTGAAAAAAAGAATTATATTTCTCGTTTGTATCAACAGTATTATAAACCGCTTCCCATGACTCCTGCATCAAGTAGTCTATGAATAATTTAATTTTACTTTTAGTAAACAATCTAGTCATACGTGTATTATTTATTGTGTCAGTGATCGCATTTCTTATAATGGTAAGAATTTGTGCATCGTGGTCACTGTATCCTAAATCTTTTGTTTCAACTTCATATCGAGTAGTAGTTTTGTTAATTATAATTTGATCAATTGCCTTCATCGAATTTTGTGTGATTCGTGTAGGTACATTAATTGTAATGTCTAAATTGAAGGAATTAATTAAATTGAGAAACTTTTCTTTCTCGCAAGATTCGACCAGAAAATCAATGTTAAAATCTCCGCATACAACAATGGATTCAAAAGAGCGATTGCTGACTTTGTTAAGTGTTATCTCCAGGTTTTCTAAGAACAAAATATAATCTGCAGTTCTCTTTGTTGGAGGTCTGTAAATGCAAAGTATTATCACTTTTAGTGAAGTAAGATGTACAACAGAAATTTCGAAAATATTTTCAATGGAATACACATTTAATTCTGCCAAGGGGATAGAATCAATATTATTTCTAACGTAAATACAAGAACCACCATACGTAGGACCTTTATGCGATTCTCTCTCTACAATAAAAGCCTGCGAGGTAAAAGTTTGGAATTTGGAAAATGCTAAGTTCATTAGGAGATAACCAATGTTCTGTAAAGCAAAGAACGTCCGTTTGATTTAGATCGCTCTGTAGAGCTGCCTCGATAAACTCAGTTTTATTTGAAAGGGACTGAACATTATGGTGAAGAATGTTTATTTTTTTCAAGTACCTACACGAATGTTTTTCTGCTGCATCTGACTGTAGTTGCTATATATTTACTCCATTTTTACCTCGAGTGCGTGGTCGAAGGTTGTAGTGTGTCCGGGCAGTGACAGGTTGTGAGGAAGATGGGGCATCAGATGAAGACGAATTGGTAGTGGGAATGGGAGAAACGGGAGTAGGTTCAGAGGAAGAGGCAACAGGGTTCGAAATAAGGGTGGGGGGTGGAGAACGTAAGGAAGGCGAAAGGGACGGATTTTTGGCAGGAGACTGCGTAGGACTGGAGTTGATGATGTATTGTGCAAGTTTGTTACCGACTGCATGTTTTCCAGCAAGGTTCATGTGAAGACCATGCCGGGTGAAGTGTTTTGCTGAGAGGAAATTCATTTCAAAAAGTGTGACATTTGTTTCTCTCAGCTGCAGTTTCAATTGTTGGTTTGCGTGCTTAATCTCGCTGCATAGTGTTGGTCTGTTGTACCAGAAGGGCAGAGTCGAGACTACAATGTTAGTATTTTGGGCGGCACATTGTAATTTGTTAACATGTTGTTCAGGTGTAAAGTTACCGCCCAAGTTAATGTCATTCTGCCCTCCTATGATAATGACTGTGTCCTGATTGGTCATTGTTTTCGTGTGGGTGTCCAATTCTGCAGTCACATCTGCAAACCTCCCGTTAGGTTTAAAAATAGATGAGACTGAGAAATTGGAGGGTAACTTCCTACTGAGAATGGAGGAAAGATGGCGGCCATGACTGTCAGCTAAAATAAGTACCTGTTTTTTAGGCTCAGTAGGAATGTCTTTGTTTTCAAGTGAGCTAGGATGCGCAGCTTTACGTGTTTTGGTTTTGACGCGCTTCCTAGCCTGTTTGCGTTGGTTTGTGCATGTATTTGTCGATGGTAGAGAAGGGTGGTGAGGATCAGGAAGGCGAGGAAAATCTGTTTCATAATCTAAAACACTAAATTTGTTTTGAGTTGTGACTGGATGCGGTGTCTGTGTCTTTTGTACAGTCACGGGTGTACGGTTGGTATTATTCGCAGTGTTGCCGACTTGTACCCAACCGTCTGTGTAGAGAACGACCTCTTCCAACCTTCGGATATGTTGATCTAAATTATTGTTTATGTGTGTGAAGGCTTTCAGAAGGTCGGCTTTGAGAGTGTAGAGAGTAAAGAGAGTAGAACGAACAGTAGCCATGTCACGAATGCGTTTTAATGTACGTGATAAAAATTGAAATAAATACAAGAAAACCCAGATAAGAGCAACAAAAACCTAGCTTTGTATTTTAAAAGTGTTAAATTGATGTGTATTAAATAAGTTAAAAATCAAGATTCAATGCAAAAACTAGAAGGTATGCTACGCACAATTCTAATGGAGCTAGTACTTACGAAATTTGGCAATGTGGCTACGTAGAATTTCGTCAACTTAAGCTGCAACTGTTTAATACAATCAGTAGATTATACGTTACCGTAATTAGATAAAAGATAATATCTGAAAGTTTGTCTTCAATATATAGAATAAGATTTGAAACAAATTCACTTTGATACACTGTCCTCGTAACGTTCAAAAATTCGTTTAAATTCGTAATCTGTTTGTCTTGGTTATAGCCAAAAAATCAGTTGAAATTATATTCTCAGATAACCTGCAACAAGTAATAAAAGCACTTAAAACACACTAGGCACTGTCAAATCGCTGAAAGTAGTAGATATTCACAAAAAATGAAGAGCACAACCAGATGCGTCCGTCTCGTAAGATGGCGTCAACCAGTATAATATAATATATAGTAATATAATACACATTTTTATTCATTACGCACGTGTAAGCAGAACCTTCCCGCAGGCGCACAAACACACGTCGGCGCACATCGGAAAACAAACATCACAAAATATATTCCAACACGCCTCCTCTACGCCGAGCATGCCGGCCGCTCATCCGCACAGTCATGACCTGATTTCTACAGCGGTCATGAGAACGGCGGGCCACCACCGCCAAGCCACGGGCGAGCCGTTGTGCCGGCCAAGGCCGAATCTCGTGTGGGTGACATCAAAACCCGCATTTCCGTTTAAATCCCGGCCGGGTGTATCACCATGAATAAAGGACGTCGTGTGCGCGACGTGGTTGGGGCCGCGGAAATAGCAGACGGCGCACGTACGGTTCAAACATCAGCAAAAGGGCACATACAATTAATATTATTTGTGGAGTGAAGTGAATGCTTCAAATTCACTTAACACCTTAATATAAATTTTATGATTTATCAAGTTCAAAGGCGATAACCATCAAGGTGTAGGACAGTACGGGATGCGAAAACCAGATGTTGTCACCGGTAGCGGTAGCTCAGAGCATCAACTGATGTCACTGCAGCGCCTCTGACCGGGAGGTCGTAGGTTCGAGTCCTGACGGCGGCAGGATTTTCGACACTAGCTTTTCAGCTAGGTCGAATTCAGCTGCTGTATGGAGGAGAATTCTAGCGGCCGGCTGCTCTGATCGGTAGTTTTCCGTGGTTTCTCCGATCAACCCCAGGCGAATGCCGGAGCAGTACCCTACCAAACGGCCACGGACCGCGCGCGATCTGTCCTTCCTCTTCCTTGTCCTATCCTCTCCCCTTACACACACACTTACACTAACATGCACTACACTACCACATATTCCGGGAGACCGGTCGGGAGCTTAGAGCTTGTCCCGGCTGGGGCGGTGCCTCGCAGGTGGGAGAGTCCTGGTTAGGGGGTAACCCCACTAGCCGACGGTAGGTCGGCGCCGGTTCTCGCCATCCAGCGGGGGAAGATCACCGCCATCTCCCGAGAAAAAATATGCACTACACTAACGGGACTAATGACCATAGCAGTTGACGCGCCCGGAAACATGAATCAATCAATCAACCAGATGTTGTCTGGGTGCATTTTTGTTTAGTAAACAACACATGTAAATGTTAGTATTCTAGAGACAGTGTTCCGATGTCAGTAAAGTTGAACAACAAGCCTATGTAAAACTTGCATTTCTGCGTGGCAGAAATGCTGATGAGTGTCATGCCAAGCTACGAGAAGCACTGGGTGATAGGGCGTTGCCGTAACGAACAGTTGCACGTTGGGTGGAGAGCTTCAAGCGTGGACGCGTAGCAACTGTTGACCTGCCGCCGCAGTGGACGTCCAGCGTCTGCTCACAAAGAGGTGCAAATGGCTGTTATCGAACACTGTTTATCACTGTTTTACTGACTGCTGAAGGCAGCCTCCTTCGCTGGCTAATGCAAGGTTCGGACCCCTGTGGCCTGGTATGCCAACCCAATTTCTTTTCGCTATCCTCCATGGGCCGACAACAGGGAGTCCAAAGGTTCATGACCTCTCCCTCTCTACTTACTACCCACTCCCCTCTGGAATACTTCTTCGCCTGACCACTCACCTTCAACCCATTGAGCATGGGAGGCCCTACAAGTAACCTAGGGTACCACTGAAATGGCTCTGAGGGGTATTGGGGGTATTGAAGCTCCACCACACAAACTGTTGTTATTATTATTATTATTATTATTATTATTATTATTATTATATAAATATGATTACTAGAAATTAAAATAATAATTATAATAATCCGAAAGTCCTCACATATTTACACGAAAGCTAATCTGTATTAAAAAAAGGTACATGACCATGTTTGAAGATGTGTTTTTGAAGAATTTCATTACGAAGTTGACGATTTCTTTATGAGTTTTTCTGACAAAAACGGCCACTTCTGGTTGTCTCATTATATTACGTTTCTTTTCTACGTAAACATGTAGAAGGTAGGCAGTGAAAATGTTCAATTTCCTACGCCCTTCAAAAGATAGGATGTTCAAGAGGGAGGCTGGAAGAAACTGAAATTTGCGCTCTTTTGTAGAGACATCGGTGTCACTGGATTAGCGCCCTAGGAAGCCGTTTGCAACCTGGAGTAAATTTAATATTCAAATATCTTCTAGCATCTTTAGTGATGAATTTAGGAGGATGATTACAATACTATACTATAATAAATGTTACAATTAATTACTTTTATTTTATTTGGGGGTGGGCGTGCGCTCCGGAAGCAAGCAATGATGGACTCTGCCCAGATAATGCGGTGCTGTTCACACCTCTGTACACATGCGTCCTCGGCATCCGCTTTCTCGTTACCAGGGCTTGATAATAAGTTTTTTCTGACGATCCATCGCCCATTACCACCGTAAGATTACAATATTTTCTCTTTACTACGTATGTAGAAAGGCAGCAAAGTGAAAGGTGAAAGGTGTATCTTGAAACTTTAAAATACTGTTATACATTTCAAAAACGTTTACTTGGAAATTGCCATATAAATTACATTTTTCTACGCGAATTACTCTGTTTAATATGCATGTTGAGTAGTCAACGTAATTTAACCATTTCTAGGTTGTTTCTTACAGTAAATGCCAAGATGATTTATTGTACTTTACACACATGTTTTTATATTAATAAAAAATCTATTTTAGGTCCAAATGTTGCTGTATTAGTTATTTTGAAGGTTTTCAGCATATCCTTTTTAGTCTTACATATTCGCGACCTACTTACACTTGCGACAATATATAGGATTGTCACAACGGAGTCATTTACTACTGAAACAGTCGAAAATACATCGACACATTCACAACAATGTGAGCGTCAACATTTAATCGTATTTCCAGTCCACTTCTACAAAAACATGTATCAAGCATTTTTGTCTGACTCATTCGTAACTTTGGTTTCCCTGTTTCCTCAGTTACGGTCTTGACACCATGTATGTATCAGTCAGGATCGCAGAGAAATTAGAAACAAAAACGATGGAGATACAGGGTCCGAACGTAAGATTACTTATTACATTCTTAATTACATATCTAAACAATATTTTCTGAAAGTCAGGAAAATAGTAACAAGCATTAATCATTAATATTTTTTTTATAATTTTAAAGAAATTTAATAATAATGATAATAATAATGATAATAATAATAATAATAATAATAATAATAATAATAATAATAATAATAATAATAATAATAATAATAATAATAATAATAATACATGAATATAAAACGGAGTTTTTTAGAAGAAGTAATAATAAAATGCGAGTGGGATTAAATGATTTTACATCAATTTTGATCACGGTAGAAATTCGTCTTTTAGTTCATGTAGTATGTCAACATGCATCTGTGAGTCATTCCTCCTATAAAAACAATGATGAGTCAGAAAGTAGATGTGCAGTGATTCTTGACAAATTTTCTAATTTGTAAATGCGTTAACACGTGTAGAGAAACCGCGTATCAACGTGAAAGGGCGATACTTCGTGCGTTGCCAACGTGAGTTAAAATTCTCCACTCAGCCCCGCTCCGATCGACCAAGTCGACACGAATGAGCTCCGTGCATGCAAGCGTTTGACAGCTATTTAACCATAAAATGGCAGGCAGTCGGAATGCCCTGTCCCGAGGCGAAAATTTTTAATTAGAGCCCGCACAACACATTGGGGGGGCGGCAAGGTGAAGGGGTGTACTTTGTGGAACAAGTCGATGAAAACATATCATGTTTGACAAAAAACGTGTGGACACAATCGTGCTTGTGTAGTTGGAACTCTCAGGAGTTAAATGATAAATGAAATACCCTGTGGAGAGAGGGAATGTGAGCGCAGGAAAGATTAATTCGTCGGCAAATTTTTTGCAGAAGTTTTCAGACACATGTTATGGAGCTTTGGTCAATTGAGTTCTCTCTTCACATAGCATTCAAACGTATTTAATATAATTTTCAATTTTTCTTATTTACTTACATTTCGTATTGTATATACGAAATACACATCAATTTATTACTGAACCATTCAAACAGATGCAAATGTATTAATTAGCGAAAATTAAAGGCAACTGAGATCTAAGAAAACAAACATATTGATAATTGCTGTATTTTCTCAGATATAAGCCTCCATTCTTTTTTTACAAAAATTGCTAACAAAATGTGGAGAAAAAGTAATACGCGCGTGTTATAAAATGAAGCGAAATATTTTTCAAAAATTGTCTTTCATTTTTCAATGTTACGAAGGGACAAGCATTTCCATTTCTAATATACCATCTATAATTTCCTTAGAAACTGCTGACAATAAACATTGCACCGAATTAGCAGTTTTTAAATTAGAATTATTGCAAGGATAAGCATTAAAAATACAGAAGTTAACATTTTCTTTCGAAAAACTTAGGGGGTTATTTTTTTAATTTTATTTTACGTCAAAAACAGTTAAATCCTGTGTGTGACGTGCTATGGGGAGAAATGAATTCTCCGCACGGGGTTTATACGCGAAGGGGGCCTATATTCAAGAAAATACGTTAGAGTCTCGGAAATGCAATTAATATAATGTATGATGTAAAATTGCATATATACATTAATATATTACACAAAACCTCTTGTCTTGTTAGAGACGAAAATAAGAGCCGAAAATTCTCCGCTTTTTTCCCGCAGCATTACATAACTTTCTCTCTACTGCGTAAGCGATAGCAAGAAAGTAAAAGCAGTCAAGAGATACAGGCAGTTACAGACTACATTATATATTTAGTGGAAACACATAATTTAGAGCAATGAGAGGAATTTCCATCACCGTATCAAAAAGATAAAAATAATATTTAGAGCTGTCTATGCGTCAATAAGAGTGTGTTAACACTAGATTTTAAAATAAAAGTAATAAAGATGATTTTTATACATATACATCCTCCAAATGTCGTTGCTCCTGAAACGGAGAAGATTACATTATTTAATCAATTGAGTGTGTCATAGATGGAATTGCTAACAGAAAATATATACTTTTACTTGAGGATTTTAATGGTAATTCCGCAAGGAAGGCAAGTCCAAAATGGTGTGGTCGAAAGGTACGGTGAGGAAACCGTGCGTGACAATAGTAAAAGGCTGATGGAAATGTATATGCAGTATGGCTTAAATATGGAACGGGTTCTTTAAACATAAGGATATTCACAAATTTACATGGATTAGAGGCACAAGAAGAAAAAATAATACATTACGTGGTTTGACAAACATAACAACAAAGCCCAGGTGGAAGCCATCAGAATAGGGAAAATTGCCGTTCCTAAGGACAGATGAACCTAGGGACAAAGCATGTTTTCAAGAAGTCTGTTATTTCTGTCGAGAAGTCTGAGAAATGTATTGTTATTTTCCCTACACTGCTATTGCAATTTGTGTTTATTGCACGATTTTGTAGAGTGATCTGTTTTTGTAATTTTATGAGAGTTTAAAAGATTTGTCGAATGAAAAGTAAAAATTTCTGTAATTAATTTTCATCAACTTTGTAATAAATACTATTACTTTAAGAAAATTGATGTAGAATCACACTTACTAGCAAAAAATGTAGTTAATTCAAGGTGTTTACTTCTTTCCTATAGATAACCCACAATTAGCAGTAGCCATGTTCATTCAAAACTGCAGATTGTTGTACTTAAGAACAGTGGCTGTTGATGTACATCCGAATCAACATTTCGCGTCGAAAACGCCTTGGCTCGGGAGGTTGATGGCGATGGTCAACCCTGTCGGCCGACAGCGGTATCTAACGATGTTTTTTAAAACTACGTTCTCTAGGCCGAAGTATGAAGTTTAAAGTCATTTGATTGGAAAACGTATAGAAACGTCCATTGAAAGCTAATAGTAGTGGTAGAGAGGCAAAAAACTTCCGTGATTCCTACCCATGAAACTAAATTGGCATTAATTTTTGTACACGTAGTGTTGCTTTCATATTTCGTTAATTTAAAATGTCTTGTTATAAGAAGAGTAATAAAGCAGCGAATGGAGAGCTCCGTGCCAAAGAATTGTTCCAAAACTGAAGGAGTTGCGGGTTGTATTTCGAGTCTAGGTAGATATTTTTATTCATTCTACATTGCCACAAATTCCTCTAAATTACAACAATCTACATTTGTCTTGTCAATGTTATGCATAAAGAAGTCAAAATTTGCATTCGCAAAAAGGCGAATATTTCAATTCTGAAGAAATTACAAAATTGATCACTTTTATATGAAATTCAAATTATGCATAATGTCGGTTGTAGATAAAAATTACAGATCTTAACGCGCATTTTTTCATAACGATTCAGCCCTACCATGTTCAACCATGTTCAGCCATGTACAACTTATAAGCTATTAGATATTAAGTAAGTACTATAAGATAACAGTAAATGACAGTAAATGAGATTGGAAAGGTCCGTAGAACATATAAAAATCGAAAGTCTCCGGGCCCAGGTGCACTGTATAGAGAGCTGTTAAAAAATAGTTCTCGTGCACTTCTCGGAATTCTCTTCCAACTGTACAAAAAAAGGATGAAGGGAGAGACGCTGCCAGAAGACTTAAGGAAAGGTTACCTTTCTAATATTACAAAAAAGGCGATAGAAAACAATGTGTAAGTACAATAGCATGAGAGACACTGCGTTCTTCAGTATTAGCCGGATGTATGGAAAAATACTGAAATTTCGTCTTCATATGGATGTTGTAAATGTGGAGAAAACAACGGCTTTCGAGTTGCAAGCTCATGTACTGGTAATACTCTTAGAATCAGACAGTTGACCGACAAATCAGACAGCTTACCCAAAAGGGTACCCCCGGATAGAATGGTAAAAGAATTTCCCTAAACCCAATGACGTATGAGTAGTTACATTATAATTCTAACATAAAAATAATTTTTTTGAAAGGTTTCTTACACCACCCCTCTACAGCGAAAAAAGTTTTTTTATTTTAATATTTTCGGCAACTTAACACTATTTTATCTAACTGAATAAAATGTGATAAATAAGAAGACAGTTTATACTATCAGAAAATTGTTTTTTGATATATTCTCAGGCTCAAATTTTTTAAAAAATTGAAAAAAAATTACAAAAAATTATTTTTATTGTGTCTTAAAACAGTTGAACAGGCTCGAAAAACTCACAAACGTTCCTCTTAAAACACAAATTGATGTAAGTTTTTTCTGATCTTTTCGACAACGGGGCTGCAGTTAAAAAATAAAAACTATTCTCCCACCTTTAAATCATCACGACTTTAAATATATTTTGAAAAAACTGCAACAGTTCTGTGCATTTATTTTAGTCATTATTATTCATTTGAATACATAGTTGTAGCACCCAGTAATATTTTGATTTTGGGATTTAGTTACAAATTATCATCGTTTATTGGGAACAATTGTTCACATTTTGCAGAGGGCTTTGGTTTTAAAATATTCCAGTGTATTTTATTATTTTATTGCGTACTTAAGCAATTTCTACGTTTGTTTAGAATCTTTACTACTAAAAGTAAAGTCAACGACATGTAACCGACACCGATATCACAAATAGTAATATATCGATACATTTTCCTTTTTTAATTTTTTCTTCTTCAGAATTATCACAGTGTCTTTGCAAAGTTTGGTAAAGATTAATCCAACACAAATGTGAAAAATAAATAATGCAATATGTTTATAGATGCACCGCGATCGTTATATTTCGACTGTCCCTAAGAGCAGATTGGTTCCTAAAATATTCCGCCAGAGGCCAGTAGCGGTGGAGCAGACCTAATGTCGAATTGATTAATACCTGTAAAATAAAATTGTCGTATTTTATTAAAATTTGAAGCAATTACATAAAAATTATATTCATAAACACCATGGTTTATATTATATTGAAGTTTTTCCTCTTTCGCAAGGACTGGATGCGACAAAAGCACGGGTAACGGCGGGTATTTTGCTAGTAATAATTTTTTCCGTGTGTTTTATTCTGCGTGTTAAGTCGGTATTGTTTTTCGTTTTCTTTTTGGGCAAAACTGTAGTGATTCTCGATGTTAAAACTGTGTCAGGGTGTATGTGTTAGTGCCTTTCGGCTTCCAATCAATAATATATCCCTGAGATTATCTCTTTTCGCAAGCTATTATTTATTCTGGTTTAACTTTTTAATTGTGATATTGCAAACTTTAAGGTTTCTACTTTTGCTTTTTTCATTTTTCGTATAGGAGCGGCTTCTCTGAGGAAAAATATGGAGTCTAATTATAGATTTGTTTTCCACACGCATTATACGGCTACCAAAATACATTACTATACAGTAAGCATTTCACCGATTTAATGAGCGTTGACCATTCGCATTGGAGGTCGGCAAAATCCACTGATCCATTGCCCGGGCAGTTGGCAAAGAAAAACGCTTGTTGAGCTCCGCCAGCGCTCGCCTATCGATCCGCTCGGGACCAGCAGTGAGTCATCGGGGCTCAAACTCCGAACTTCCGGGCTGTGTAGAGCACTTGCGCAAGAGAGTCAACCTTTGTCTTAAAGACACTGCAGTCCATGCAGGAGACTGGAGAGAATACGAGGATACCAGCCGCGGTCTCTCCGGTTGAAGGGAACCAGCTACCTGCTGCTGCCCTCATGAGTGCTCTTTGGAAAGCCACGGGTTGATCGCTGTGCTGTTCGCCTGCGGACAGCTTCCCTCTTCCTCCTTCTCCTCCTCCTCCGCATCCACCTCCACATCCTTCTCTTCATCATCCTCCTCTTCATCATCCTCCTCTTCATCATCCTCCTCTTCATCATCCTCCTCTTCATCATCCTCCTCTTCATCATCCTCCTCTTCATCATCCTCCTCTTCATCATCCTCCTCTTCATCATCCTCCTCTTCATCATCCTCCTCTTCATCATCCTCCTCTTCATCATCCTCCTCTTCATCATCCTCCTCTTCATCATCCTCCTCTTCATCATCCTCCTCTTCATCATCCTCCTCTTCATCATCCTCCTCCTTTTCATCCTCCTCCTTTTCATCCTCCTCCTCCTCCTCATCATCCTCCTCCTCCTCCTCATCCTCATCATCCTCCTCCTCCTCCTCCTCCTCATCATCATCATCCTCCTCATCCTCTTCCTCCCTCTCCTCCTCCTCCTCCTCATCATCATCCTCATCCTCCCTCCCCTCCTCCTCCTCATCATCATCAGGCTGAATGGGTTGTTGATAGCAACGCGCGCCGTTTTGTTAATTTGGATAGAGCTTTCCTCGCAGTCATCGGAATGAAGTTATTGGCTCCGAACGTAGCAACGCCAGCCTCAGTGTTAGTTGGACAGAGCTTTACCTCGTTATCATCAGTCAGAATTGGTAGACACCGAAGATAGCGACGCTAGCCTCGGTGTTAGCTGGAACAGAGGATTATCTCGGTATCATTGGTCTGAATTCGTTGGCTCCGGAGATAGCAACGCTAACCTCGGTGGTAGCTGGGATAGAGCTTTGCCTCATTTACCATCGGGCTGAATTCGTAGTCAACGCAAATAGCAGCGCTCGTCGTGATATTGGCGCGGTTTCTAGCACTTCAAGGATGATTACTGGCAGGTATAGGCGACATACTCCCATTTTGTATCGTTTGTTTACTTCGATTAAAAACAATGAATGGAAGCATGCAAGCTCATGAATATTGCAAACTCATTAATATTTCCAATTTAGACAAGGAATATTTTGGAGATTGTGAATTCAACTATCTTCCTTTTTATCAAATAGGATCTAGTTGTTCAGATATAAGATTTTCTTCAATATGCGTTGGGTTTTAATTATTTCCTCTGCAACTAGTTATACCACGAAATCTGGACCTATCTTTTTAATTGTAGTATTGATTCTGTTTATTTTGTTCACATTTTTCATGTTTATTTTTACACTTTCCTTTTCTACATTCAAAGAGAGAGTTCTTTTTTAACTGATTTCTTGAACTACTTTTTATCTGTGCTGAAGAGGTGTTCAAACCCTGATGACTTCTGTTATAGTATTTGTGGCGAAAACACGCTTCAAACTAACAGGAAGAACATCACTGACATGATAAAAATGTGGGCTCCCCGTAAAGTTTGTAAAAATTGTGTGGAGAGTTTAAGACAGTTCAGCATACACTTTCTTCCATTTTGTAACGGCTAGGCTATATACTCCATTAACCTGCATAGGTAGAGCCGAGATTCGAACTCCGATTCATTGAATTAACACTCCAGGCACGTGACCTCTACACCAGTCGTAGTACGGCGAAACCAACTTCCCTGGCGCTTAAAAAACTGTCCGTTTCTCAAATTGTTTCTCATTTTTTGCTATTTCCGAAACGTCCATCTTAGTTTTGTGACATTACCTGCCACGAGGTATTCATGGACACGTGTAAGAATTGTGGTTGTATAAATCACCCAAATACATTTTGTTTTGTGTGTGGGAATGTTACACAGAAATCTCGAAAGAGACATGTGCCACAGAGCTTACAAACATCATACAAACTAATATGGTTGTCTTCTCGAAGACCAAGACATGTGTGCTGGTGACCACATCCATTAGGTCTTCCCTCGGTGCCAGAAGCTCGTCAATTTTCTTATACTTTGCGCCCTTTTCCATTAATTTTGGTTAATTTGGTATCTCTTTAGTCATTAAAAATTTTCATTCATAATGCTACGTTAATCAGTTTCCTTTTCCCTGATATATAATGCAGGCAACCTCTCCACAAATTTGTGTGAACGGTTACCATACATGAAAGCATCTGCATAAAAAAGGGTTGATTGACATTCGATCCCACAACACAGTAATTTGTTTATAAATATAACCCTTTCACAACAATAATTATGTACAAAAAATCAATAAATAGTTTAAAGTAGTGTTTTGAATACCATTCTGCAAAGCACATTTACTACTTTTTGTGCAATGCTGCGTAATAAATGGCGTTACATTTTTGCGGAAGGTAATTAAAGAGTGAAATCATAAACCGCAAATGCAAACGACCGCAATAAATTACTCGGAATCTTTTGGCATTGTTTGTGGCCCGCTGCAAAGTGGCACTCGCTCGGCTGCGGTTGAGCTGGCCCGCGCCCACTAGCCGGGCGATGGCGATGGCGATGGCGATGGAGCCGCGAGCAGCCCCACAGATGGCGATGGAGCCCCACCGAAGCCGCGCCCACGAAGCTGGCGCGGTCGACCTCCGTAATGTTAGCATAGCAAAGTTTTCATGATTCAATATTGAAATTAGAAACAAAATTTGTCGCTTTTTTGTTACTTATTTGTTACGCAAAAAAATATCGTTGCTTGATTGATTGAATGATTGATTTCTTCGTGTTTCCGGGCGCGTCAACTGCTTCGGTCATTAGTCCCGTTAGTGTAGTGCATGTTTTTTCTCGGGAGAGAGCTGTGATCTTCCCTCTCTGGATGGCGAGATCCGGCACCGACCTACCGTCGGCTAGTGGGGTTTCCCCCTAACCAGGACTCTCCCACCAGCGGGGCACCGCCCCTGCCGGGACAAGCTCTATGCTCCCGACCGGTCTCCCGGAATATGTGGTAGTGTAGTGCATGTTAGTGTGAGTGTGTAAGGGGAGAGGATAGGACAAGGAAGAGGAAGGACAGATCGCGCGCGGTCCGTGGCCCTTTTGGTAGGGTACTGCTCCGGCATTCGTCTGGTGGTGATCGGAGAAACCACGGAAAAATACCGATTAGAGCAGCCGGCCGCTAAAATTCTCCTCCTGAATTCGACCTAGCTGACAAGCTAGTGTCGAAAATCCTGCCGCCGTGAGTATTCGAACCTAGGACCTCCCGGTCAGAGGCGCTGCAGTGGCATCAGTTAGCTACCGCTAACTGATGCTAAAGTGGCACTGCAGTGGCACTGAGCTACCGCTCGCGGTAATATCCTTGCTCTTCGTTTGACCCTGCTATTAATGATCCGGCTAACTTGATATCAAGTTAGCATCGCGAACGCAAGAAAACAAAGAAATTTAAGATATAGATAAAAGTAATTCTATAGGAATTTGTCTCTCTTTTGTTGCTCAAGAGTTTCAAAAATATGTTTTTGTTTCTCTTCAACTAATACCAGAAATGCAATTTTTCGTACACGCGGTGCCAACTTGCGATCAAGTTAGCACCGCAAACGCAAAAAAACATCAAATTACAGAGATAAATAAAAAAACTAAATAGGAATTTGTTACTTTGTTGTTGCTCGAGAGTTCCCCAAAAAAGAATTTTGTTGCTTTTGAAATAATACCGGAAATGCGAAATTTCATCAAATTCATTTTAGGAAAAGCGACGGTTACAAGAAAACCATTTTTCAAAATCTCAAAGTTTTAAAGAAAAAAAATACCCACACAGGAAATTGGTGCTTTTTTGCTGCTCAAGAGTTACCAAATAAATGTCTCTCTGCAAATAATACCACAAACGCCGGGGAGGGCCGAGGCGTCACCAGCCAGACGGAGCCGTGGAAAAGAAGGTGGCGCGGGAGGAGAGAGAGAGGGGAGAGTGAGGGGAGAAGAGAGAGAAGAGAGGAGAGAGAGAAGAGAGGAGAGAGAGAGAAGAGAGAGAAGAGAGGGAGAAACGGAGAGACGAAAGGGAGAAACGAGAGAGAGAGAAGAGAGAGAAGAGAGAAGAGGGGAGAGAGAGAAGAGAGAGAGAGACAGAGGAGAGAGAAGAGGAGAGAGAGAGAAGAGAGAGAGAGAGAGAGAAAGAGAGAGAGACAGACCTAATTCATAAGGGAAACTTAAACGTAACGTGATGCAATAAACTTAGCAGTAACATTTACACGTAAAAACAAGCATTCACAATGATGAACGTAAGCTGGAACATAAGGTTCGCCTTAACCAATCATTTGAAAGTATTGAAGCTTGATCGATTGTCGACTCGATTCTATGGTGGAAAGACCTTTTCACCATAATTTCATCAGGTTCTCTCTGATTTTCCTATCGATTTGTCTTTGTACATAAATGCGAGTAGTTGTTGTATTATTGCTCTTATTTCCTTTATTTTATTAACAAGAATTCTATTGTAGTGTAAAAGTCACGAGCAATTCGTCGGAGGTAATTATTTTATTCACCATGTCAAGTTAAAGTCACAAGAAAAATTGCTCAAATTCTTACTTTTAATTCACTACGCGCATCAAAACCGTTCGCAAATTAGTTCAGTATAAAACAGTAATGAAATGGCATAACCACAAACCTGAACACAATCTGAAATCCACCTTGTTTTTTTTCATGCTGCTCTCTGGTAGGTCTTCGGTAGAATTCCGAAGTAAACTGAACGTAAAAGATTGGTGCTTGTGTAAAAGATTGGTGCTACGTCCAGGCATAAAAACTCATTTCTAGCTTTTGCAGCTACGTTAGGTTTACGTGTAAGTTTGCGTTGTGAATGAGGCCTAAGCTTATAGGTACAGGGGTCATGGCGGCGGTACCCCGGGTCAGAAGCAGGGGAAAGTGGAGCAATGGGGGGGGGGAGAATCGCAAACTGTGGCGGTGAGACAATGTGGAAGTGGGGGGAATCGAGATAGGACGAGGGGTTGGGGGAGGGGGGCGGCGGGGGTGACGGGGTCGAGGGGACCGGGAAGTGATGTCGCAACTCCAGTTGCCCTAAATCTTCCCCAAGAGTGGTCCCCGGGTGGCGAAGGGAGCCACGATGGACGAGGGAAGAAGGCCGCCAAACGCGCAGGCAGCGCGGAAAGAGCGGACACAACTCCGAACCAAACGGCACCGCAACGAGAAGAGGTGGAGGTGGGGGGAGGGGGCGGCGGAGGGGGAGGGGGAGGGGAGGCGAAACAAGGCTCGGGCTTTCGACGCGCTCCGAGCCGTTTCCCGGGGCCACGTAACAGTAACTGCAAATGCCAGACGTTCGAAAATACATTTCGGAAATTTCTGGTAGCTTGCTGGTAGCCTTTATTTCACGTTGATGTTCCCCTGTACCACTCGAAACGAGTGCTCCGACGAGTAGTATACGATCTCCGAACACCGCCTTCCTCTACTCAAAGGGTATACTTCCGTGGCATCTTACTCCCGTCATTCCAGCTCGAGTCATAACCTTATAGGGAGTATTGGTTTGACAAGCAGCTAAAGAATATTAGTTTATTAGTGATGAATTTATAGCATTGAAATATAAAAATAAAAAGTGTTTTCTTTGAAAACACTATTGTTTATTATAATATCATATTTCGATAACTTAGCTTTTGTCATCAATTATCCGTTGATCGGAAGCCAGGCGTAGTCGGTATTCGTGTTTCTGGTTTCCGAACAGCAGATAACTGATGTCAAAGCCACAGAAATCAGTTTACATAATAAACAGTAATATTGACAAAGACATCTTTTATTCTTATAAATAACTGAAGTATATCTATAAATGAAACACGTGTGTAATGCGTGTTTAAATTAAATAGTTCTATTTTACACATTTCTCCACCTGGTCTCAGTTGGAAGTTTAACAACTACGTGTGAATAACGTTTCTCCTTTCGCAATTTTCAGCTACCGTTGTACCACCACAGCCACTAAGCATGATGTCATTGTTATAAATTGTTTTGACTGTTCGAATAATTGACTGCCCCAGCCGGGAATATATTTTATACACAGATATATTTTATCAGTAGTTAAGCGAAAAAAAGAGAGTCAAGATATGCCGTATCTGCAATTTGGTGTGTGGTACAAATTCATTGGACATTTTGTGTTGGCTGGACTCAATAATGTTTTATCACGTATACTGTGGTTTTATGTACGGACGAGGTATACTTTATGAAGGTTTTTATGGTCGTGTAAACTAGGTTACCAGGAGAGAAGAACATGAGAGGTAGTGCTGAATTGAAAATATAACAGAGATAAATACAAAAGATTGTCTGAAATTTATTATGGTGATTATGAATTAATAAGACGTTTACCTTGACTGTGAATAATTAATTAATAACAAAAGAAAGCAACATTACACATTACGCACATAGGTTAGTGTATTAAATATTTTTGTGACATAATACGTTAATCGGCAAAGGCCGAAGCCTCCTCGTCAACTTGGAATTGCCGGAGGCAATCTAAACCGACGTAGAATTTGGGAAATGTTTTTCTAAAATAAGTTTACCTAACTACTTTTACTCATAGAAAGTTTAACATCAGCACTCATTAAAAAGCGAATTCTATTCGTGTTCCAGTTCTCCATCTTAAGCTGTTCATCAAAATCTTACTCACAATCTGTCATTCGCGAATTAGCAATAAACGTTGGCATGCAACTAGTACACCCGGTCTACAAAGCTTTAGTTGTTGTGATCTCAGAACTATATACGCTAATATACCCGTTATATTTATCATCCAAAATGAATTGCGAGTGAAAGTGAATTCTTCCAAATAATATTCTAAATAAAACTTCTTTTAATAAAAAATCTCTTAGCAGTGAAAGGTTGTTTCAGTTCGATTGATTGATTAGTGATTCCGGGCTCGTCAACTACTAAGGTCATTAGTCGCGTACGTGTAATGCACGGTTTTCATCGGGAGATGGCGGTGATCTTCCCCCACTTGATGGCGTGACCCGGCGTCGACTTACCATCGACTAGCGGGGTTTTCCCCACCCAAGTATCTCCCACCAGCGGGGCACCACCCTAGCCGGGACAAGTTCTAAGTCTCCGACCAGTCTCCCGGTATGTGTGGTAGTGTACTGCATATTAGTGTAAGTGTGTGTGTAAGGGGCGAAGATAGGACAAGGAAAAGGAAGGAAGCGATCGCGCGCGGTCCGTGGCCCGTTTGTAAAGGTACTGCTCCGGCATTCTCATGGTGTTTATCGGAGAAACCACGGAAAACTACCTATCAGAGCAGCCGGCCGCTAGAATTCTCCTCCAAACAGCGACTGATTTCGACCAAACGTACAGGCTAGAGTCGAAAATCCTGTCACCGTTGGGTCTTGAACCTAGGACCTCCCGGTCAGAGGCGCTGCAGTGACATTAGTTGATGCACTGAGCCACCGCTCCCGGTGTTGTTTCAGTTAGCATTTCCTTTCCATCTCCATACGTGCATCTGAAGAAAACTTAAAGGTGTGTTGTTTGTTATAGATTTCTGTATAAATAAATAGCAATGTTGTAAGAGTGATGTTAACCAATTCGGATGCAGGGATGCGTGGTTAATCGAAAACGGGTATGCGGAAACAATATCAAAATGACATTTATAATGGAATGAGCTGCGAGTTTCAGACAAATGCAAACATTTTTGGTTAAGAATTACAATAAAGGGAAATAAAACATTTATGTACTATGCAGAAACCTTTCTGAACCAAATCAGATCTACTCACTTGCCATTTCGTAAAAACACGTTTAACACGAGAAAAAAAATCACTTTGCCTCTTATATGCCAAAAGCCACTTCTTTCCTCTTATATTAATGTATACTCAAAATTTTGTTTTATTTACCACGGAAAATTTCTAGAACCTTGAAACAGATTGATATTTTTCATTGCCATCTCGTGCTGTTATTGTTCACCCAACATTTAGCGCATGCAGCCTGCAACACAGCACATAACAGGATGCCATTCTTATTTGCACGCACCAGTATCGCCAAGTTTACTCCGTTGAAACTCCAAATAACTTTGACCAGCCCTTTTTACGGCAATCCCGATCAACAGCAATTCAGAGGGCCGGGCAGTTTATAGTGTTAGGCATCGGAGCCGCCGAATCCATTGCGCTGAGGTCATTTCAAAGGACGCCTTCGCATCTCCCCTGGGAAATACGCATAGTACATGTGCATTTGGTGCAGGGGATAGTAATTATCAAAGCGAAGCAGCTCAGACTACTAACTGCGCTACGAGTCCAGCCAACGCGACTATTGAAACGTGAAATTTGACAGAATCTCTCTCGGCAATTCCCCTCTGGTAGCATATTCAATGTTGTCTGAAAGCTGGCTGTATTCAATACTGTGATTTTAAACAATTTTCGTTAATGGCGTTGCTCCGATAGGGACTTTACTTCTGTAATTGTTATTGGAAACATAAACACACACTTTGTTTTTGCTTCTGCTGAGGTTGTTGAGTAAAGATTTACTTTTAAAACTTTTTAGACTGTAGAACAAAATCAAAATATACCGCCAGAATAAATAATAATTTATACGGACTCATACTTTCATACTCACCATCAACATCATGTATTAGTGTTGATTATTTCTAAGCGTGTATACAATTCCGTAAAATAATATCTGTAAATAATATATTCGACTTCAGTGCAGTTTCCAATACAGAATGGAAACTAAATTCAAATGCCTTGTATGTTGTTAGCCGAATAAATCTCGATCACGACATTCGGAATTTGTGATCTGTAAAGCAGGCTACTTTGGCTGTGGTACTCGTATTTCACTTTCCCTTCGTAAGTTGTTAATTGTTGATTAAAATTCATAAATTGTTAATTTTCAAAGTCACGAGTTCTCTTATCTCAACCTTTACACGAATCTCAGTAACAGTTTGCAAGAAAACTTACGTGGCTACTTGGAGGTTTATCAGCAGCAATGAAAATGTCACATGTATAAACAATCGCCATGGAATAATAAAGTTGTAAAACAAACTTATGAATTTGACAAAAATGTTCATTGCTTCGCTCCAAAATCACAGGATCGGTGCTCGAGAACTATCTGCTGTGTACTTCAAATGGAATGTTCGTCCATAAAATTTGAATGATTTCAGTATATTTTACAACAATTGGTATTAAATGTGATTTTTCATTGTTTGCATACCTCCTTGCATACCTACTTTAGCTAGAACAAATGCTTTCTTGCCTGACGATGTTAGTAAAAATAAATGCCTTCTTTTCCTAGGTACGCATTTTAGGCCAAATAAAGGCATTTTCCTGTGTTGCCCGAATATTAAAGTAGCTGCAAGATTCCGTATCCTGTAAGATTTGTACGTGTTTACGGACTTTATGGGGTGGAGTCGGTCGGGCGGCGTCGTCCGTGCGCTGGCGGGCAGCAGGGGATCGGGGAGAAACGTTGGGGGTGGGAGGGAGAGGGGGCGGGAGGGGGCCGGGAGGAACCTCGTCGCCTCCCCCTCGGCCCCGCGCTGGAAATGAAGCGGCGAGCAGTGGCCAGGCCGCGTCACAAATCAGGCGGGGAGCGCCGGCGGACGGCAATTAAGTAGGGCAAGCGACGTGAGCGACGCGTTAAATGTACTCTCATGGCGAGTGGGTAGAGAATGAAGTGCGGGAAGTGGGAGCGAAGCGAGAGCGAAATGGACCGCCATGAGAGTGGGGAGCGTGAGCGAAGGGGAGCGTGGGCGAGAGGGAGCGTGGGCGAAGTGTAGCGTGGGCGAGGGGGAGCGTGGGCAAAAGGGAGGTTGGACGAAGGGGAGCGTGGGCGAAGGGAGTGTGAGCTTGGGTGAGAGTGATCGTGGGCGAAGGGAAGCGTGGACAAGGGGAGCTTGGGTGAGGGGGGCGTGGGCGAGATGGGGCGTGGTCAAAGGGGTCGTGGGCGAGGAGGGATGTTGGAGAGGGCGGAGAGGGAGCGAGCGAGAGATAGAGAGAGAGGAAGGGAGGGTAGGGAGGCAACCAGGATATAGAAAAACTAGTTCGGGAAAGAAGAATGTGGAAGGTAGAGAAAGTATGTGCATAATATTAGATATGAACGTGAGGAGGATGAGGAGGACAACAGATAAAATGCATAGGAAGGAGATGATGGAAATTAAACTCCAATAGCCATAAAAAAGGACAGTAATTAACGGGAAGGACGTTATAAGAAAAGGAAGGGATAAAGTGAGAAGTAAAAACAAGGGGAACTCTGAGTAGTGGGTTTATCGAGTTTTTTCACTTTTGATAAATGATTCATAATACTTAATTACGCTCGGCCTCATATTTTATTTTCTGGTCAAATAATAAAAATTGACGTGTGCCGTTTCCGTTTTAACTCGTTTAAAATTTCGGTAGAAAGTTATTGGCGTACAGTTATAATTAAAATTAGTTATAACTCTAGCAGTGATTAAAGACCGGTATAAAAGTAACTTAATGGAATTTACATCTAACATTGTATGCATTTAAATATAATTGCACATTGAAAAGATAACAGTAGGCTTTGCGCCAAATAACTGTAAACTTACTGCATTTGAAAAAATCAAAATATACTTAACACAGGTATGATGTCATACCATTATTTTCATAAAACAATAAATGAAAGCGAAAGTTATTTCATTATTAGAATAAAATATAATAAAATCAGGAAATAGAGGACGGTTTAATATTTACTCCATCCTGCATCAAAAAATCAAATGAACATTTATTTTCCAATTTTATAAGTACTTTTCATAATACAGAAACAAATCTCTCACTTCCTGAATATTTTCCGTTCTTCAATCATTACATACTTTGCCCTCATTCAGTTGAGAGTTATTTTGTAGCGGTATCGTAAAAAGGTGAGGTTGATGATGATAATGATGCTCTCAATCAGTTGGTGCCACCTGCATTAAACGGAGAAGTGTTGCGCCGAATTTCATGTCAAAATCCGAAAGATGTCTTATATAGTCGGCAATGTTCGTCACGCGGTTTGTAATAACACTATATTTTCGGCATATGTAAAAATGTCATCTATCAAATTTTCAGAACGTCTCGAACTCAGAGCCATGTTTCACGAAATGCACAAGGAAAAGCAACTATTAGAATTATTTCTGTGATGCGATTTCCACTTGTTCAACTGTATCAGCGCACAAACGTTACTACACATGAAAAATTGAGAAAACTCATTGCCGATTACGCTCACTGAAGATGACCGCCGATTCGGATCTGAGATAAGGATTCGCGCGACGCTATGGTAGAGATGGCGACGGGGTATTTTCTGTAGATTTAGAGACGGGAGAATGATTGTCCGGCAGGGAAGGAAGAAATACAACACCGAAAAAATTACGATAAATGTTCTTAAAAAAATCCACGTAAAAACTATTACTATCTTCACAAAAATTTCAGTACTTTTTTGAACTCACCATAAAAATTACACAAGTTCAGCTATAAGTTCCCTTGTAACATTTTCATCGCAGGCAAGTGTTATTAATGCTATCATCATTCATCATCAGTCATTTCACTGCCTTCAAACGCAAGGTCTAAAATTCGTCGTGTCTATTTTGTTTGTTCTGGTATAACGTTTCCTAATATATTCCAATTTAAATTAATCTTCCTTAGCCATAAACGGTATAACCTCCCAATTATCCCACGAATTTTTTAGTTTCTTAATATTCACACAAACCAATGTGTCATCCATACCTGCATAAATTAGGAGAGACAGATTTTCCAGAAATGTGGAGAAGTGTAATTTTGAAGTTCACCTTCAATTCAATAATTTATAAATATTCATGTCATAAACGATTTATTAGAGTATATTTCGGGAAATTTTAGAGCATAAACATATGTGCCATCTTATTGAACATACTTCTGGATATCAAATTCTTACGAAGGCTGCAATGTGCCACGAAAAATTATTCAAATACGAATGCATAAAGAATACAAAACAAACAAAGCTAACGAAAAAAACGCTCTTCATTTTGGGTGGGCCAAACCGCACTCATTGTCCGCATCACCCGCAGCTTCTCTATCGTCCTAAACAATCCACCCTATCCCCACCATCCCAGGGGCCGCGCCCACATCGCACCCCCTCGCCCCCGCCACCGCACCACGCCAGCTAGGTTGGCCAGCTAATTTACAATTGCGCCCGGTTAATTAGCCGCAGGAAAGGGTAGAGAGCAGCATGTGTGGGGGAAAGGTCCAACCACGCAACCCCTGCTCCGAACTCGCCCTCGCCCTCGCCCTCGCCCTCGCCCTCGCCCTCGCCCTCGCCCTCGCCCTCGCCCTCGCCCTCGCCCTCGCCCTCGCCCTCGCCCTCGCCATCGCCCTCGCCCTCGCCCTCGCCCTCGCCCTCGCCCTCGCCCTCGCCCTCGCCCTCGCCCTCGCCCTCGCCCTCGCCCTCGCCCTCGCCCTCGCACGCTCGCGCTCGCCCTCGCCCTCGCCCTCGCCCTCGCACTCGCCCTCGCCCTCGCTCGCCCTCGCGCCCTCGCCCTCGCCCTCGCCCTCGCCTCTCGCCCTCGCCCTAGCCCTCGCGCGCCCTCGCCCTCGCACGCGCTCGCGCGCGCGCCCTCGCCCTCGCCCTCGCGCGCGCCGTCGCATGCACCCTCGCATGCACTCACCCCATGCACCCTCGCCCTCGCACGCGCCCTCGCTCTCGCACGCGCCCGCGCCCTCGCCCTCGCCCTAGCCCTCGCACGCGCCCTCGCCCTCGCACGCGCTCGCGCACGCGCCCTCGCCCTCGCCCTCGCGCGCGCCGTCGCATGCACCCTCGCATGCACCCTCACCCCCGCATGCACCCTCACCCCCGCATGCACCCTCGCCCTCGCACGCGCTCTCGCACGTGCCCTCGCACGCGCCCTCGCACGCGCTCTCGCACGCGCTCTCGCACGCGCACGCGCCCTCGTCCTCGCACTGAATTTCTCCATCGTTTTCGGCCTCTTCTTGGTGCTCCGTTGCCCTCTGCCAGACACCGCGCCACGTGAGCAACTCGATATCCCCCAAGTTGTGGTGGAAATAAACAAGTTGAATTCTTTTGCCTTCATATTTCACTCATTTTTTCTGTTGAATATATTTTTCTGTGAATATATTTTACTTATTCTTATTTATTATTATTGTTTATTCTTATTTGTCTGCTCTGATTTCTTAAGAAGTGTAGTTGACGATATGTATGAAATAGATAAAAAAAGATATTAGAAAAAGCGGAGTATTAAAGTAAGGGATATTCGCTACCCAGCCCACACCATGCATGCAATTTTAAACATTGTCAATCAACTTCTCCATCGTCGGAGCTGAAGCCCGCATGCTACTGTGTTATAAAAACAGAACTTGATGAGTTCACAATTGCGCAACAAACATTAAAATCCCTTTTAATGCAAAACAACGTAAGTTTCAAAATTTACTATTTGAATGCATCGTAATCATAGTTAAATATAAAGAATTCTATCCCTAGAAAAATAAATTCGCAGACAATTCGCATTGTGTAAATATTTTAAGAACACAGAAGATTAGATTTGAATGCGTATAATGAAGGTGATAGTTTTGTGAACATGTCAACAACGCGTCTGTCGAAGAAAGAATATTAGATTGATTGATTTTTTCGTGTTTCCGGGCGCGTCAACTGCTTTGGTCATTAGTCCCGTTAGTGTAGTGCATAGTTTTTTCCTCGGGAGATGGCGGTGATCTTACCTCGCTGAATGGCGAGATCCGGCGCCGACCTACTGTCAGCTAGTGGGGTTTCTCCCTGACCAGAACAAATATTTTTTGAAAAAAAAAACAACAACAATAAACCTTGTTTTGTTGTCTTGGAATCTTGGAACAGGATCGAAACAATTTTTTTTTCAATTTTTTTTCAATTTGAGTTTGAATTTGGGCCTGCGAAAATATCGAAAACATGTTTTTCTGCTAGTGTAAATTGTTTTCTTATTTATCATATTTTCTTCAATAACATAAAATAGTATTAAGATGACAAGAAAATTAAAATTAAAAACACGTTTTTGGCTGTAGAGGGTGGTGGGATGATTTTGAAACACCTCTGAAAAAATATTTATGCTAGAGTTATAGTGTAACCACTCATATGTTATGGGGAACTTTTTACCATCTTATCCGGAGGTACCCTTTGATTTGGTTGCGGTTGTAATGTGTTTCATTAGTTTCCTTGTATTTTTTCTTACATGAAAAATATATGTAAATTGTATGTGCTGAGGCTTCCAGTCGAAAAGTTTGGAAGCCGATGTTTTTGAGATAGTATACATTGTAATTTTGACCTTCCTCAGTGACCTCAGTTCCTCACCAGGTGTATAGATTCCGCGCGGGAACTTTGCGATGGTTCTTCGTCTCGTTAGAGCACTCCAGTTCTTTCTTGATACGGTTCCTCCCCAACTGCCCTCCGCGGTGGCTCTCGAGGTTTCCCCTCCAGGTTTCTCCACCAGCGGGGCACCTGCCTAGGCGGAATAACCTCGCAGCTCACAATGTGTGTCGTTGTGTAGGGTATGCGGGGAGTAAATGTGGGGAGGGAGGATGCGAGAAGGCTGAGGAAGGAGAGATCGTGCGCTTTCCTAGGGCCTTTTTCTTAAGGGCATACGCACAATATTAGTCGAGAAATTACGGTAAATTACCAATCAGAGCAGCTGAACTCTGGAAATCCGCACAAGATACCGGGTGAATGCGACCTGGCTAGCTATCCAGCTAGAGTCGAAAATCTGTCAACGTCGCGGCACAAACTCTAAGACCTCCCTGTCAGAAACGCTTCAGTTGCTATTACGTTTTTTTTAAATTTGTTGCACCTTTGTCATGACGCAACGCGTCTCACAACCCCCATATGGCGTTGAGCGCTTATTACTGGGAGTAATCCTCCGTTACTTTTTATATAGTCAGTAAGTCTTAAGTCGTCAAGAGGACCGCCAGGTAGCATCTCCGCGTACGCACCTCTCTCTTGCGCGCTCCTGCGTCACTACCCAGCGGCCAGAATTTGGAAGGAACTAGGATAGGGGTAGGGTTTAGGACACTTCACAGGGGTTGGACTAGCCCTTGTGAAGCAGCTAATCTCGTTTTGTTGAAACAAATTTCACATGAGATTCGACGGGAATCGAACCCGGACCTCCTTGGTGAAAGGTGAGCGGCTTCGCTCTTGCGCCACGAGACAGCCGAGACAGCCGGTTGCCCTCCGCACGGAGCTACAGGGAGCTGGTCAGCGTTTCCATCGCTACTATCGCTCGATCGTGGGACGCTGGCGATACCTGTTAAACGTCATGCACCCACGCGCATTGACCGTTTCTGGGAATCCAAGTACCGCAATTACCTCGCACCGCCTGCGCACCGTTCAATCCAGCTCCACTGCCAACAGTAGGGAAATGTGAACCAGTGGTGGACGAAGTGTAACATGAAGGGGGAGCATTCCCCATCAGAATATTTAGTTTTATTGAATCTTCTCTATCGTATTTCACAAATATTTAGTTATTAATATACTATTACACTGTTTAGCCCAGTTTTTTTAATGACTCTCCTGAACATTGTTACATTTTTTTCTTATGTTACATTAGAACCCCGGATTCAGCGGTGAAGCGCAAGTGGTCTGACATACTCCATCGAAAGAGTTCCTTCACTTCCTACCTTCCAACGCACCATCGCATTGCCCCATAACACATGTTCTCACGCCCTGCTGCTGGCAGAATCGCCCATGACTCTGTTGCTACAGGTATTGCGTTGCGTCATTTCTCTACCTAGACACTTGTTCCGTATGTCCTTCGTTTACTTATCCACATCTTTCTGCCTCTCGGTTTCCTCTCGTTGCCTCAACCTGTATGTATCTGTATTGCACATTTCTACTGCAATCTCATCACTGGTTATGCTTATCTGCGAATTTCCCATCTGCGAATTTGTTTGTTTACGCTCCTGCTCTCGTTATCTCCAGAATTCACGGTTCCTATCACTCACAAATCTTGCCCAAGAAGCGAACGGGTTTATATTGTTTTGTGTTATATTCTCATATTTCTATCTCCGCTTTAACGAGCACCACAGTTGCATCACCCTCCCTCGTATGTTTTCTCATGTTCTGACACCATCTAATTTGTCGCAGCGACTCTCCCTCCCAATTCGACCATGACACAACATCCCCATCTCCATTTTTGCTTGAAATCACCCTCTCACGAGCTCCCGCCATTCATACCCTCCACATCCGGAGCGGTAGCTCAGTGCATCAACTGATGTCACGGCAGCGCCTCTGACCGGGAGGGTCCTAGGATCGAATCCTGACGGCGACAGGATTTTCGACATTAGCTTTTCAGCTAGGTTCGAATTCAGTCGCTGTCTGGAGGAAAATGCTAGCGGCCGGCTGTTCTTGATATGTAGTTTTCCGTGGTTTCTCCGATCAACATCAGGCGAATGCCGGAGCAGTACCCTAACAAACGGGCCACGGATCTTTCCTTTCTCTTTCTTGTCCTATCCTCTCCCCTTACACACACACACACACACTAACATGCACTACTCTGCCACACATTCCGGGAGACCGGAATGTCGGGAGCTTAGAGCTTGTCCCGGCTGGGGCAGTGCGCCGCTGGAGGGAGAGTCCTGGTTAGGGGAAAACTCCACTAGCCGGCAGGTCAACGCCGGATCTCGCCATTCAGCGGGGGAAGATCACCGCCATTTCCCGGGAAAGCACGCACTACACTTACGGGACTAACGACCAAAAAAGTTGGCGCGCCCGGAAATACGAAAAAATCATTCAATCATTCATACCCTCCATGCGTTCGATTCGCCTTCTGCGAAAGGCGTCACTCCAGCCACAGGCGAGGGCGTGTCAGCCCCCCCCCCCGCCGCTCTCCCAAGCGCCGGTGGAGCCACTGCGCTCGCGCTTCCTGGAGGCGATTGCGTTCTGCCGGTGCCTCGCTTCGATATCGGTATCTCCCGGTCGCGACCTCGCCGGGCCGACCCATTCGCGTCGCCATTCTCTGAGGACGTAGCAAATTGTGCCCGTGCCTTTCGGCACATTGTAGTCCTCCGTTCCCCTTTATCCTCTTTACGCGTGTGGAGAGGTGACGTGTTTGAAGTCGCCGCTAACCCCAGTGCTCGTTGCTGAGATTCCAATCAACAAATTGGTTTCATAATGTCCGTTTATTTAAATTTTCATTGTGTACGCACGCCATTGGCAGGATTACGGCAAACCATAAATGTCACACCCCATTATCTCCTGGTTAATAGCAGAAATCGCTATGCCATCACCCTAGAAAAGATCGATTTAGATAACTCTTGTTAACATAATACGTTTAATCGCCCTTATACCAGGACTCCAAAGGATGCTTGAATTTATATACGTAAGAATTTTATCGCTGGTACAACCTAAGCCTTTATGAAGATTCTGTTGCGAATAATACGAACATGTAAAATGTGTTAATCTATGGATCTGAGCATACCTAATACACAAGTGCATTCATATTATTTGGGTAATTGGGCTTAAAATGAATTCCAATGCTTCTGCATACTTAGAAGAAAAGTGTAATACTTTCAAATGCAAATATATATATATATATATATATATATATATATATATATATATATATTAATGGTATTGAGTGCTACACATTATCTAAGTGTGGGAAAAGGGGCTACGGTCCATTTCGCATAGTTCCTTAGGAATGAAACCTTCAGAAATATCTTAGATAGTTATATAAAAATTCCTGGCTGCAAAGAAAACATCATTAATCTCCGAGAATATCTTTCGCTTCTACACTGTAATACTGAAAATGTGACTTTTTGTTGCGACTGGCTGCGAAGATTTCGAATTCGCCGCACAAAGAGACTTCAATATAAAGAAAAGGAGCTTTACAAAGTGAACGAACGGCTGTATTCAATTTTTTTATCTTCAAAACAGATAATGAATAATATGTGCATTATTGACCGTAGTAAGCTTGTAAACTCTCTCAAAACATTCTATCAAGTAATACAAGAGACAATCGCAGTTATTTCGCAGGTAATTCGCGAAGAAAACTTAGATTAGTAAAAGATAATAACGTACAAATTCTTTGTACTGAAAAAATAATGACCCACTCTCTAAGAAAAGCTTTTCGGTGGTGTGGAAATATATAGGTTTTACAAAAGAAGAAATTTTCAAAATGTATTATCAAAATCAATTTTCAGTGCAAGACTAACTGATTTAGATTAGAGAGTAAGTATAGAACGAGGAAATAATCTACCTTCAATAAAAGCATAGATTCTTAGGTGTGTTTTAATCAAGAAGGGTGTATACGCGTATTCTCATATACATAGGAGTGTATGTAAAGTCACCAAAGGAATATCACAAAAGATGCTTTTCATTATTTACGAAATCCGCCATCTGAAAGATAATCAGGGTGTTTGAGGAGCCCGTTGTTGCAGCGTTTAATCAATGATGGCCCCAAAGGGGCCAGATCAGGGTCCCCATATTCCCCATGCCCGCATTAAATTGTACGGAATCTAAAAAAATAAAAAGAATAGATTAAATTCAAAACGATACATTCATTTGTGGAATTATTTTGACGCTATTAACTACAGTATTTTTTAAAATATTCTCTAACGGCACTCCTACTACTCACAAGGTTCACCGAAACGCGCCAGAAAAATCATTTATCAGAACATCATTTATAAAAATTACTTGCGGTCAGTAGCTATGAGGTTAGAACAGAAGTTTGCAGTTGTGAAACGGGAAACATTTCTTCGTATTTGTTAAATATTCAACTGTGACTAAGTGGTGAAATGTAAAAAATAACAATACACACATGTAAAAAATAACAATATTTGAAGTTTTTTGAACGTCAACGACTTCAGGGAATGAAAAAACGACGTCCGGGATTCTGGTGGGAAAATATTACCATTTGGATTCTGTTAATCCATTCGTATCTTTTGCGACCCAATCTGTCTTTACGAAGCATTTCCGACGTTAGTAGACGGTGACGATTGAAGCAGTGCGTGTCCCTTGTAACGCCTAAAAGAGACACTCACTATCTCCGCCAGCTATCGGTCTCGTTTATTAATGTCCGAACATTCTGGTGAGAAGAATGTGAGATGTCGTCAGGACGGGATATTACCTGAGGGATTTAATTTTGCTGGGCACCCGTCAGGATTCTATTACATGCTACAAGCGTGGGATCACAAAGAAATTTTCCATCCTTCGGAAATTCTCCGCTCTCTTATTGACTCCGAGAACATACGTTTTGGGAGGCAGTGCGTTGACCCGCGCCCCAGCTGGGACCCCTTGTCCCCGCGACAAAGGTTTTGTCGCCAGGTCGGAGCGCGCTCATCCAACAGAGAGTGATTGATTGATTGTTAGTGATTCTGAGCGCGCCAACTACTTTGGTCATTAGTTCCGTAAGTGTAGTGCGTGTTTTTTTCTCGGTAGGTGGAGGTGGTCTTCCCCCGCTGGCTGGTCAGGTCCGGCGCCGACCTACCGGCTGCTAACGGGGTTTTCCTCAACCAGGTATCTCCCACCAGCATTCCACCACCCCAGACGGGACAAGTTCTAAGTGCCCGACCGGTCACCCGGTATGTGTGGTAGTATGTTAACATGTATGTGGTGCATGTTAGTGTAAGTGTGGGTGTAAGGGGTGAGGATAGGCAAAATCGCGCGCGGTCCCTGGCCCGTTTGTTAGGGTACTACTCAGGCATTCGCCTGGTGTTGATAGGAGAAACCACGGAAAACTTCCGATTAGAGCAGCCAGCCGCTAGAATTGTCCTCCGACCGGGAGAGGCCCGCGGCAACGCCCACGCCCGCGACAAAATGGCCCCGGCCGGTTCAAGTCGGTTCACCCCCGACCTTCGGTCTCTGACCTGACGCACCGCCGCCGACATCGTCGCTTCGCGGCGCCGAGCGCGGGCCTTTGATACGGCGTTTCAAGTTACCTCCGCCACCGCCGCCACCCGCTGCGAAAGTTAATCAAGATTCTGGCGGGGAGGGTTGCGACTCATCTGTCAATTCCGGCAAACGCGTGTGCGTCGAAGCAGCCCTGGGGCACGCCCGCGCTGCTGAAGCCTTTGCGCGGGCAGCTCCTCCGCTTGGCGCTGAAGCGCACCCCCCGCTCCTCCAACGGAGAGACCGGGAGCGGTAGCTCAGTGCATCAACTGATGTCACTGCAGCGCCTCTGACTAGCTTTTCAGATAGGTCGAAATCGGTCGCTGTCTGGAGGAGAATTCTAGCGACCGGCTGCTCTGATCGGTAGTTTTCCGTGGTTTCTCCGATCAACACCAGGCGAATGCCGGAGCAGATCCCTACCAAACGGGCCACGGACCGCGCGCGCGATCATTCCTTCCTCTTCCTTGTCCTATCTTCTCCCCTTACACACATACTTACTCTAACATTCACTACACTACCACATATTCCGGGAGACCGGTCGGGAGCTTAGAGCTTGTCCCGACTGGGGGCGGTGCCCCGCTGGTGGGAGAGACCTGGTTAGGGGGAAACCCCACTAGCCGACGGTAGGTCGGCGCCGGATCTCGCCATCCAGCGGGGGAAGATCACCGCCATCGCCCGAGAAAAAACATACACTACACTAACGGGACTAATGACCGAAGCAGTTGACGCGCCCGGAAACACGAATCAATCAATCATTCCAACGGAGACCCCCTGTGGGTGAATGGCGGCGCGGTGACCCAAACTCTTGGTGTTGCTGGTTCTCTTCGTTACCCGGAAGTAATGCTGGCCTCACGTTAGCAATGTTTCCGCAATATCTTTCAGCAATTTGTTTCTGCTTCTTTCGACCATCTTTATACTAGCAGGAGCAAGGAGGGGCAATATACTGTCAGAATGATCTCAGCAAGATGTTTTCGACAAGATATTGCCGATCATTTTACATCAAAACCATTTGTTGCCGTGGGGGGTGACGTCACGAGGAAAATGGCGCGTGAACATAAGTGATGTTACACCTCACTTTCCAACATAGCTAGTGTAAGGCAGAAGATGCGAGTCGCGTTCGCACATATTTGCTAAAAGAAGAGATGAAGTAACGTCGACGATTTGTGAGGACGTGTGACTGGATTTTAAGAAGAAAGTAAAAGGGAGCATGTGCGAATTAGGTAGAGAAGTCTCAATATTTTTCATAAAACAAAATGTTTTCGTGGAATTCGAGTCACGTGGGAACAAAGTAATTTTATTTTTATGAAAAGTGAAATTATTAATTCGGTAAAAATTTTTAAAATACTTATTACCTACTAATAATATATTATAAATTAAACTTAAAATTGATTTATATTAATTTAGTATATTAATAATTTTTAAAATAAAAACTAATAATCACAGGGCATATATAGCTAAACCAAAATTTGAACGATTCGATAATCAACCAAAGAGAGTTTGGAATATTTATTACTACTTCTTTTGTTGTATTAAACTTTTTTCACACTCACATTTCACAAAACATGCATATTACAATGCAAAATAATACGTCTATGTACTATCGTACTTCCCGCGCATGTGACCGTGGTCATCATTGGGCACTTCCAGCAATATCTTGCTCACATTTCATCCAACTCTAGTTCCAGCAACAGTCTGCAATTTCTTTTCAAGGATGGAAACACACGAGTGTACATTGCGACCGGAATATCTAGCAAGAAATATTGCCAACATCAGGAATATTTATTGCCACTACAGTTTACATTGGCAAGTTTTCTTGCGAAATAATATTACTCGCTATTTTATTGCAAGTGTAAAGCCAGCTTAATACGAGGATATTTCCTACAGCACAGGCATTGCTGTCACAGCAAACTAGCTGACCAAATCAGAGCTTTCGGGATCATAAGGATTTTCTAACTGGGAAATATCATCTTAGTGTGCCATGTTACGTTCGTGTCCTGCAGAATCAACATTGTTTAATGTCCGGCAAAATTAAAATCTTACACAATTGGATGACTGAGAGTGAAAACCAGACAAATACAAATGTAAATATTTCAGGAAAGTCAAACCATTTTAACATTCACACAACTTAAAACACCCACCCAATGAATATCAGTAAATAAATATGAAGAACACATTAGTAAAATGAAGTTGTATGTCATACCAATCTACATACAACATCGCTCGTGGCAATGTCCAAATGCAAATAAACTTTGTGCAAAATGTTCCTTATTGCGTTATTATTATCAGTACTTTAATTCCGCCCCAATTACATATCATATTTGATTACATTTTCCCAAGCAAGGAATCACACAAGCCAAGAATAAAATGACCGTAAGACCGTTGTCTAGATACCTAGTGGCGAATAAGAGTGAATAAAAAGTTAGAAGTTGAGCGCCCGTGTCGCGCCAAATTCCGAAAAGACCAACAAAACAATGTCAGTGATGAATCAATGAACGAGTTTCCGGAGTTCGGGCATTCGACAATAAAAAAAAGGACATGAGGATATCAAATTAGATCCTTATGAATAAACGTGTGAATATGATCCTCATGAATAACGTTATTTTTACTTGCTTGTATCTATCATTAGGTAAGAGAAAGTAATGCTGCAGGAAGAGGGCCATTTTTTGGCAGAACAGCAGCAGCTTTCGGTTGTCTGAGATAGGGAAAATGTGAATTTATCTGTTTTTATTGTTGATCTGGCTGATGAACTTGAATAGTACATTTTAATTTTCTGGGGGTACTTTACACTAAGTGCCTTGTCGGACGACATCTTCACAATTTACTCAAATGGCTCCAAATGTTTTCGTTAACGCTTTTGGTGGAATTCAACAACGTATCCCAAGACGCAATAAAAATGACACAGGTTCGATTTTCATTGCAACCCCTAAAGTTTTGAAAATTGCAATTTTTCGATGTTCTACTAAATCTTTGATATTGTAGGGAGAGTTTTTCTTTTATTTCCTTATTTAGTCAAAAACAGTAAAAAACCGTATGTGACTTATGGGAGAGAAAATCATCTGCGCTCGCTTTCTTGAGTTTCAGAATCCCTTCCCAACTATTTAACTATTAATAGTTGAAAGATGAAAAATAATAATAATAATAATAATAATAATAATAATAATAATAATAATAATAATAATAATAATAATAATAATAATAATAAATTTTAAAAAGCGAGATATGCGAGAGATTAACATGTCAAAATCTAGATATTTTCGTAAACGAACTGCAGATTTGATTTTTCTGTATTGCCAACAAAATAAAAACTCAGCCCAAAGCTTACTACCACTACAGGCAAAAGGAAAGCTCAAGAAAACGTGCGCATAATGAATCTACATTTATGTCCAAAAGCAAATCAAGGGGCCATCTCAGCATTTGCTCAATGGATCAGGGAAACTTGACAAAAACCCGATCGAGATGGGGGTCATTGACACGGAAACTGAAGTATATTACTTGTTACAAGCATATTAAGTTTTTTTTAAACTATACAACACAAGTGTAAACTAATTCGTTATGCTATATCATTGTTTTGTTATAGAAAACATTTTTTTGTTTTTGACGATCAGTATAATCTCTAATTGTATAGAAACAGTTATGAAGCAGAAAAGATTTTACTTTTAACTTAAATTTGTGTACCAATTTTAGTTGTTTAATTTCATCTGGCAATACGTTGTAAAGTAACATACATGTATTGTATATGGATTTCTTGTACTGAGCTGTTGATACTGACACTTGATGAACATGATTTCTATGTCGTGTGTTGTAGCTATAAATATCAATATTACATAAAAATATGTTCTCACCGTTAAGTAAGTCAGTTTTGACAAATACTAGAGATTCGTAAATAAATAGGCAAGACAATGGTAAGATTCCAAGCTCAATGAAAAGAGGCTTGCAGGGATCACGTGAATTGCATTTTTTCATTATTCGGATTTTCTTTTGCAATCTAAATGTCTGGGCACTAAAGGATGAGATTCCCCAGATGTATTTTTTAAGTTAAGTTCAAAAACGTTCTTAAAGAAATTGTTCTTAAAAATTAAATCGTTAAATCATATTATAAACATTAAAAATACGAGCAATTTGTAAGTGAATCGAAGTGAAATATTGATAATTAAAAAATCATAAACATTATTGCTTCAAAAATATCTTCAGTTTTTCATTACGTGTTTGTTTCAATTGAACATAGTTTGCTGAATACTATGGAGTAGGTTCAATTTTCATAGAAATCATTGAAATTGAAAAAGCTACAAAAGCTTTTCTGAAATATGATATATACCTTCAATATGAAAGCAATATACCTTCAACATGGATGCAGCTTTTCTAATTTAATCTATTCCTCATGTCTTTAAATCATTTCTTAAACATATGTTTCAACTTATTAGAAGTTTTCATGTAATTTTGAATTATGTTTTAGAATTACCGTAACATTAAAAGCACATTACAGTATAACAAAAGGAGAGACTTCGCAACTCGCAGATGAACGTGACAGTTTCCGCGTTGACTAGTCATTCGTCGTATTCAGGTTCAATTCCCAACTTGGGTGGAGTTTTTTGTTTAGTTTTCTTTAAATTTATTATAAGAACAGAGCACAATACACTAAATTTAACGACATAAAGCCACTCAATTGAACCATTGAATTGTCAAGAAATTAATCATTTGTATTTTGTGCAACATCTCATTACAAAAAAAACAAAAAAAAAACCTGTGCGTTATTCAAGATTAAAACTCACTTGGTCCTTTGAAACGTAAATATCATTTTCATCTGGAGAAAAAAATCCAAATACGAAAAACTTCATAAGATTGACATTTCAGGTGTAATTGAGTCAATCTTCTATGACTCAATTCAATATTCGTCTTTGATTTCCTTTGTATATACCTCAAAATGAAAATGTTTTTAGACATTTCATTTTTTTAATATATTAAAATTATAAAAATTTATAATTAATTAAGATATATATATAAAGATACTAAGATATTATAAGATATAAACAAGTTAATTAAACAAAGAATTAAAACTTTTTATACCACAACTGTTAACAACTTGAATGTCAAGAGGTTATTTCAGAAGAAAGTTATAAATTCGTTTGTTTGCCTTACATCACTCAATTAAGTAGGTTTTAAAGAAGCAGTTTAAAACAAAATATGATATGGAATTTTACAATATAATTAGAAACATTCTTTTATATATTATAATTTTGCGAGAATATTAAGGAATAGCATGGTTCAACAATCACAAATTTACCAATTGAAACGGTTTGTTCTTCAGAGAAGTCAAGAATACGGATTTCAAAACGCTAGAAGTTTCAGAAGTAGACAATTGCGAAGAAAATTAGTACAACTTTCCTATCCGATGTGCTTCGATCCACTTTTCTTGAAATTCCTATTTGAATATTCTTTGAAGTTCTTCACGAAAGAATATTTATGTTCATAAGATGTTCATAATTCTGAGAAAACATACATAACTTATGTACATACTGAATATAAATATTTTTCTTCCTTTTTCTTTTTCAAATATGTTACCCTATTCTGAAATAAGAATGTTCGTAGTTCTGGGTTCATCACTCCTATGTATATTTACCAAAAATATCATTAGCAGTTGAAATCAAATTTTCTATTTCTAATGTGTTTCAGTCTTTTTGTTATTTCTGAAGAGATTAAAAGTATATTTTATATGATTGACTAAAGATTTCATTATACAATCTAAGAATGTATTGTTGTACTGTTTCCAAAAACATAATTACGATTATTTTAATACACAGAGAACTTACTTTCAATATTAAAGTAAGTATACTTATTCTCAGTAATTGTATATTACACTGGAATTAATCGACATGACACAATTTGTATGAAAGTTAAACATTTTTGAAAAATTTGCGGAAAATGTTATTAGGGAAAGATCACCTATATTAATTTGAATGTGTCTATCCAAAGTACGAAAAATAATATACAGAAACTTTAATCCAAATTATATGCCAATATGTTAATGCAAATAGTTTTTTTACGAATACAATATGTGTTTAGTTTTTTCAGTGAGTTATACAACTCGCGAGAAACGTTTAAGCATCTGAAATATTTGAAGAAAAATCAGAATGTAAGAGAGACCTTATAAGCGCCATGCAGAATACAAAGTTAACTTTACATATTCTGATAAGAGGAAAATGCCTCGTATATTGCCCGTCAAATCTACGTGAAGACATTCCCGGGCACAAAATACAGATTAAAGTGGATGACCGGCAGTTTAGCTTTAGCGCCGTTAGGAGTAACCAACATAGATAAGAAAGTCGTAAAAGTCAGCCCGAATTGAAAGGCCCTGCAGCGGTTATCTTTACACCGCCATCTTCCCAGAAACGTCAAACAGGATGGAATGTAAAGAATCTGCCGTGATTTTATCGCTTTCCATACGTGAACAGCACCAGTGTTGTATTCTTTGTCCTTTTTGACGCCTGTGTTTCTCCCTTTATCGCAATGCTTTGCAAAGCCCCAGCACTACGCGTGCTTTGTAACGAGCTTCCATACGTTCTATGGGAAACTAATCTAAGGTTAAAAAAACGAACAAACGTGAATGGTGATTATAAAGGAAAAACGACCCAAATAATTACTCTCCGCAATAAATGCATTCTAAAAGGAATAGCACGAAGATAAGATACATCATCAAATGCAATAAAATGTTGGAAACTAAAACAGGTTTCATGGAATTGAATTGTAGGAATCTGCCCGCAACTCAAACACAATTTGTAAAGATGTTTATAGTAATATATAATTTAATTATATATATATATATATATATATATATATATATATATATATATATATATATATATATATATATATAAACTACATATGCTTTTCGAACAAAAACATGAGAGTGCTTTCACACACTGTTAATATGTTCAATATACAGGTATTCTTGGGCGTAGGGGATTAATGATTCCATTTTTCCAATGCGAACAGTTTAGTTTTGTCGGTAAATATCATAATGGACAAGAAAATATAAAATATTCTTATTTATAGAAAAATCATACTCTTAAACAGGAAAGCAAGAGGAGTCGAGAAAATAGCACCTTCAAACATTTGTTTACACTCGTATGAAATTGATTCAACTTGCAATAGCAACCCACGTTGCAATGAACGAATAATTTCCGAAAAAAGAACTCACTTACAGATAATAATTTAACAAATTACTGAAATGAATAAATGTGAAACGTGATAAACAGCTTGCGATTCGAACAAAAAAATCGACTCAGCAGCTCTTACGAATTACTGAGCCCACAGAAATTCCCTACTGTGAAAGGAAGCAACCGATTCACTTACTTCTAGAAATACAAATTATGGTCCTCCACTCTTTTATAAAAACCAAGAAAAATTGTAGTTGCAAAATACGTAGAAAACATTTCTTCGATATCAAATGATGTTTTCGCAGTAGAATGCTTCGCGGATTTCAAACAGAACAGAAATTAATTTTATGAGTATGTACTTCCTGCAATAAGAAAATCTAATATAAAACCTCAAGAAAAATCGGCATTGATAATTGGATCTCTAACCGAGACAGTTTTTCTGGAAATACTATCGTATCTAAGATTATATACATGCTCTATAATAAATGCTTGGTCTTTTATTCAGTGTTTTTGGGCCATATTTTTATATGTTTATGGATTGCAATCCCCTCTTTTTTTCCATCCATTTTTCCTTTTTTTAAACTTTCTTCTTACCTTCGCCTTACTATGTACTTACGTACTAGCAGTGCAGGTGCTAGTGATCTGACCTAGAAGAAAAGTCCGGAAGTCTTTTTTCCAATGCTTCTAAATTTGGAAGGTGATGGCTAATTCAATTTTTTTTTATTTGCCTCCTCGGAAAAGGCTGTTTCACAGAGAAAATCGCCAAAAAGAAACAAAAAACAGACATACTAACAGCTTTTTACTTTCTCTCGTGTTCGCATATATCTTCAGAACTATGAGCTTTATTGAAACTATGTTATATTTACAAAATTAAAGTACATAATAAAATAAAGTAAATAATAATTCGTAGTTTAACTTTCATGAAAGAAATTAGATGCTACAGCGTGCTGAAAACTAGCGATTTTTGGCTGTTTGGCTGAAACGGGAGAATAGAAGTCTCCCGCCCTACCTCGCCGGAGCGCTCTAATTTTATTGTGCAATGCTGAAATAATTATTGTGAGAGAATTATTGACTTTTTAAATTGAAAATTCCTATAAGCAGTAAATTACATTCTCTAACACGTGATGCAGTCAGAATCAACGTTTTCTATGTCCCTGACATCAAAAAAAGTTTGACAGCAAAACGTCCGTCTGTGGTCAAAGCTAGCGTCTAAATCGTTTAAAGATTTTCTACAAAATGTATATTCCTCTATCTATCTGGACGAACTCAAGATCCGACGAGCTTCAAATGGATATTTGTGATTTTTGGAGGTACTTTGTATTCAGCCTAAACATTTTAAAACAATTCTCAAATAAATACTTTAAATATTTAATTAAACTTTTCCCACGAATAGTGGAAACGCTTCAGAAAGGAGTTTTCGTCTCATTTTCGTTAAAATATCTGAATTGTGAAACATTGCATAATTTTAAAGTTATTTCGGCATCTTCCCACAATTACAATATTGAAGCGAGATATTTTTCATTATGAAATCTGCTCGTCAAAGTTAGATTTTGAAATAAGGACATGTAGAATTTTCGAAAGATATCTGTACTTTTCGGGTAATTTTGCGTAAATGCAGGTAAATTTGAAACAATCATTTTCTCAAATACAGATCCAAATATTTTCATTCCATTTATTTCTCAGATAGACAGATGTTTAACCACTGGCTAATAGCAGTAGAGCACAGTTTTATTAGAAGAATCGTACAGTCGCATGTTATGAGTATGACTGACGGTCATACGCGTAAAATTCAGCAGCGTAAAATTCTTTAGAGAACACGGACAGCTTTACACCCAGCATTCAGGAATGGGAAAACTTTCGTTTAGGATGTATTTGTCTGTCGAGGAAAAAAAATCGTAATTGAAGTGGAAAGGAAAAAACTTGGAGTTGATCAGAAATGTGCATCATCAAATGAGAACCATTAATCAATATTGCAGTACAAACACTCGATATTTATTATATATTAATATTAATAAAATGAACGCTTATCTGCCGTCATTTGTTCATTACATTGTTTCGTACAAGTTGCAATCAATCTATCGAAAGAAGTCGAAATTATTATTATTATTATTATTATTATTATTATTATTATTATTATTATTATTATTATTATTATTATTTAAGAACGCTGTTATATATCATACATTGTTTTTCCAATTAAATTTGCGTTTTCACAAATTTGTATAAATATTTTTTAAAATAATATAATGTTATAGTTAAACATGTTTCATTATGTTTTGGCTAAATAAAATAAGAGAATATTAAAATTTTTTTATACTGTTGAGATCAACTTTATTTGCAGGCATGTGCTGTGTTAGTATTACATTAATGCTATTTAAGCAGCACCTACCATGTTGTTGTTTTTTTCAATACTGTACAGATGATCTTGATGAACGTACTGTGTACCATACCATTATGACTAGACGTTTTAAAAATATATATTCTTTGGAGTCTTGAACACCCACAAATACACTCTCTTATTGGATCAAAAATATAATGATGGATTGTACTATCCACAGCGTATGTTTAGCATAACCAATGCCTATAAAAATTATCTAAATGTGACAACAATTTTTTGTGATACCTTAATGATTAACCTAAGATTGATTCTGTATTATATAAATCAGGTGGGTGGAATGGTCTGGTTGATTTAGAACAGCTGCTTTATTTAAAGATGTGTCTATGAGAAAGAGTTTATTAAGAAAAAAAAGTATTTAACATTATAGTAAGAGGAAGAAAAATTAAGAGATTTCAACGAAAATGGGGTTTGCGCAATTTTTGAACGTCCTTTACGCCATCCCGGGGAAAGATTTAATCAGTGAAGTCATTTTTGGAGAAACAACTGAAAACTTTGTTGAGGCTTGTGTAAAGAATCTCCAAAAATCAAAATGCCCATTTCAAAAAAGGGCAACAAAAATGAAATTCAAATTATCGGCCCATCTCTCTTCTATCAGTTTTTTCAAAAATATTAGAGAGACTTTTTTACGTACGAATGGAAACCTTTCTCACTAAACACGACGCGCTTTCAGATTGTCAACATGGATTTAGAAAATCAAAATCAACGGAAACAGCTATATTTTCTTTTCTAAAGATGTCGCCTCATCATTAGATCAAAACGAGGCACCTATTGGATTATTTTTTTAGATCTCTCAAAAGCTTTTGACATCATTGATCATAACATTTTACTTTCAAAATTACCTTCCTATGGAATCCGTGGTATTGATCTAGATTGGTTATGTTCGTACCTTAAACAACGATCTCAGAGAGTTGAAATACTTTACTGGAATGATGGAACATTACGTACGCACCTTTCCGACTCTTTGCCCATTGCACGTGGAGTTCCTCAAGGATCGATTTTAGGCCCTATTCTGTTCCTACTTTATGTAAACGATATGCCCTCGACGATTCGAAACGGAAGAACGGTTCTCTTTGCGGATGATACGAACATCCTTTGCAATAAAGAAACCGTAAATAGTACAATATCAGATTTTCAAATTGGTTCCGAAATAACAAATTAATAGTAAACGAAAAGAAACGGTTTTAATGCAGTTTTCCATTTCAAATAAACAATTCTGTGCTCCATTGAAAATGAACAGTGTACCATTGACTCATGTTAATGCAACAAAATTTTTAGGTCTCTCAATTCAGTCAAACCTTAAATGGAACGTCCATTTAAATGAATTGAACACAAAATTAAGTTCATTATGCTACGTACCTAGAATTTTGCACCAGTCAGCCTCATACTGCTCGTTGTGTATACTTCGCGAATGTTCATTCCCTCGCCTGAGAGGTGGTATAATATTCTGGGGAAATACATCTTATAGCTCCCAGACTTCTTAGATTTACAAAACGAATTGTACGAATAATAACCAAATCCCACCCACGTGATTCTTGTAAGCCTATCTTCATTAATCTAGGAATTCTACCCATTACCGTGTCTTTTATTTACGAATCAGTGGTTTTTGTAAAAATGACTTGCTTAAGGGCGGAATATATTTTCAGAAAATGCCGATGTCTATTACTATAACACTCGACGTAGAAACCATATTTATCAGGTGACAGTATCAACAGCTCATTACAAAAATTCACATACAATACATGTACATTATTTTACAACACTTTGCCAGATGACATTAAACGATTAAATTCGATAGAAAAGTTTAAATCCCAAGTGAAATCGTTTCTGCTGCATAACTGTTTCTATACAATTAGAGACTATACTGAGCATCACAAGAAAAGTAACATTAATTTTAACAATGATACATAATGCATTATTTACCATTTGGACTGTATAAATGAGTATAAATAACCTGTAACAACTATTGTACTACAGCTTCCGGGTCAATGACCCCCATCTCGATCAGGTTTTTCGTCCAGTTTCCCTGGTCCATTGAGCAAATGCTGAGATGGCCCCTTGTTTTGCTTCTGGACATAAATGTAACTTCATTTTCTGTGCACGTCTTCTAGAATTCAGTGGGAAATACAATTATTCAAATTATCGTTTCCACGTTGTCGCGGCAGGAAGCAATAAGAGCCAAAATTTATTGCTTATTTATCCTTGAAAATAGATTTTATTACATGGGAGTTTTTTTGTTTTTTTTCTCCCTTTCAAAATTCAAAATTTATTGCTTATTTTTCCTTGAAAATCGATTTTATTACATGGGAGTTTTTTTGTTTTTTTTCTCCCTTTCAAAATTCAAAATTTATTGCTTATTTATCCTTGAAAATCAATTTTATTACATGGGAGTTTTTTTGTTTTTTTTCTCCCTTTCAAAATTCAAAACTTAAGTAGTATATGATTTAGAGTAGGGATCACAGAATTTTGAAAATGTGCACACAATTCACTTTTCCCCATAGCCCGTCATACGCAGTTTTTAACTGTTTTTTTGACGTAAATAAATAAATAAATAAATAAATCACTACTCAATCAATGACTTACAGAATCGGGATGAAAAGTTGAAGTAGCGTTCCTCAAACGCAATCCGTAAGCAAATATTGCGCCAACTATCTACCAGAGTAAAGGAAAAATAGAAGTAAAGAAAAAATAAGGAAAATCAAATCAAAAAATCTCGTTAAACGGAGAAGGATATGAGTTTCAAAAAGATGACCTTTGATACTACAAATTTGATAGAGCAATAATGCTGATTGAACATATTTCCAATGTGACGTCTCTTCAGTTCAATTTGTTTTCTAGCTTTACATATCAATGTAATCCATAAGAATATTATTCTTAAAACGCTGCTCTACATGTTCGCAAATATTGTTGGAAACATTGCGTTTCCCCCATGTTAAATGATATTGGAAAACCATTGAATCGAATCGTGAACTGTAATGTTGAATCTAAATAGTTTCGCCCTTGAAAAATCGTTTCATGAAGGTACGTCACATTAGAAGTGAACTGTTCAGTTGGCGCTTGTGGCAGCTGAGAGTGTGCGCGGGTGTGCCTGACGCAGTGCGTTTGTTTGTTGGCAGGACTGTGCGCGGGTCAGTCGGCGCGAGACCGCCCTCGCCATTCGCCGAGCAGAGGTAAGTCTTCGCACGGGAACGCCCCCGTTTGCGTCGCTTCTCCTTGCGCTCTCGCTCCCCCTCCTCCTCCCCCTCCGCGTGAGCACCCTCGCCCTCTCCTGCTTTCACTCGTACTTCCTTTTCTTCTTGCATCCTCCCTCCTGCTTCCACCCTCGCTCTCACCCTTGCTTCCACTCCTCATGCTCCCTCTCGTGCTGTCTCTCGCCTTCATGCTCCCTCTCGTGCTGTCTTTCGCCTTCATGCTCCCTCTCGTGCTGTCTCTCGCTTTCATGCTCCCTCTCGTGCTGTCTCTCCCCTTCATGCTCCCTCTCGTGCTTTCTCTCGCATTCATGCTCCCTCTCGTGCTGTCTCTCGCCCCTACTGCCACTCCCACTCGGAACCCCACCCGAATACGAGGCTACAGAGCGGAAGGGACCTGTCGAAATAAATTTTCTCCTCGATTACCTCAATTAGAATAATAGCTTGATGTAGAAAATTACATAAACGTATTCTTTTTTAAATATTTCATTTCCTGATTTTCAAGTATTTGGATTTTCAAGTTTAAAATTACGTTAATGTTAAATTTTATATTTACAGTCAATTTTACTTCTAATAACATTCCATTGTTTAGACTGAAATTGTTTGAAAATTTATCATTATTTTATTGTGAGTTTAAGGATATTTAATTGATGAAATCACGTCCGTACTATATGTTTTTAAAATATTTTGTTATTGAAAAATGAAAGTAGAAACTTTCTGAGATATTTAAGTTTTGATGTAAGTTAATAATGAAAACATTTAAAATATTTCGTTAATTCTCAATCTGTGACCTAAGATCTCGTATCCTTTTTTAAAAAAATTTGAATCATTGCATAGTCCTAGTTCCGCCCTCACGCCCGCCCTCCCGGTCGCCTCCTGCCCAGCCAGCGACGCCTCGCAAGGCCCCATCAGTCCCGGACCTGGAATCGTTGGACCGTCTACCCTCGCCCCTGTATCCCCGTTTCCGTGTACATCTCACCAGGCCATGCTTTGTTGGGAGTCCATGATCGGCCTTATCTCTTTTCCCGTTTCGCAGAGTTGTAGAGCAGAGAGGATTGAAAGGTGTGTGGTAGAAGCCGTCGTCTCGGAGCGTGTGGAGACCGCTGGCCTTCGGAGTGGGATGCTGTTCCCTTCCAGCCGCCCTCGCTGTTGCCTGCTCTTTGCTCCGTTGATGTGCAGGTGCAGCCGATGCAGCCGATCTCGCCCCGCCCCGCCCGCACTGCCCGCCCCGCCCCGCCCCGCCCCGCCCCGCCCCCTCCCCCACCCCGCCCACCCCGCCATGGCACTTCCCCGCCCCGCCCCGCCCCGCCCGCACTGCCCGCCCCGCCCCTGCCCCGCCCCGCCCCCTCCCCCACCCCGCCATGGCACTGCCCCCGCCCCGCCCCGCCCCGCCCCGCCCCGCCCCGCCCCGCCCCGCCCTGCCCTGCCCTGCCCTGCCCCCGCCCTGCCCCGCTCCGCCCTGCCCCAGCCCCCTGCTCCCTCTGCCCCCGCCTCCTGCCCTGCCCTGCCCTGCCCCGCCTCCTGCCCTTGCCCTGCCCTGCCCCGCCCCGCCCCTGGCCCTCTTCCCTGGGTTGTGTTTCTGAGGGTCTCTTTTGCAGCGACGGCCGCCCCGGCGCCCCCGCCCCCGCCCCCGCCCGCGCCCATTCGCTCGCTCGCGCGCGGCGCCCCGCGGAGGCCGGGGGTCCGCAGGGGCGACATGGACCCCGAGGACGAGTGGGGAGCGGTGCCGGGCCCCGCCGCGGCCCCCGAGGTGCACCCCCTCAGTGTGTCGACGCGGTGGCCGGGCCTCGCCAGCGCCCGAGGTACAGACCCCCCCCCTCCTGCGTAGTCGCTGACGCCGCCGCAGCCGCCGCAGCCGCCAGCTCCTCTAAACCGCCCCCGCTGTAACTCGGTTGTAACCCTGGCGCGGGCCGATGCCCGTGTGGAGGGCGCTTGCCTCCCGCTCGCCGCTAGCCCCAGTATGCAGTTGGAGTGGTGGACTGTAGTTGGCATGGAGTGGATATGGCGTGGTGTGTCTCCTTTTGTAGTGTTGAACTTTCCTTGGTTTTGTGGGGATGAGTAGTGTGGAAGATTTTAATCGTTATGTTTTTCTTATTAACAGTAACAATACTAATTGGTACTGTGCAGTATCATCATTGTATTTGGTAAGCGGTATACTTTTAACAATAATAACCACCAAAAAGATGATATTTCTTGATGGCCATCTCTTTGTTGAAGTTTTTGCCTGACTGAAAAATAATCTTGATCTAATTGAATTAATATATAACAAAACTATTTAATATTCAAATTAATATTTTAGGGGCAAAATATTTCTGATATAGAACTTCAAAAATCAACACATCTTATAAAAAAACTTTGGATAATTTTTACTCTTAGCTTCGTTAGAGTAAACGCTATGAAGTTGAATTTCTTGAAGTCATAGAGAGAAAAGCTTCCTCGCAATTTTTCTAGTCATTGTATGTAATCGTAGCCTATATTCATTTGAAAATATAATCTGATGATTCGAGTAATCATCCAACTATTGTTCTCTCTGATTTTGTGTAAATGAAAGATCATTTCTAAATTCATTCAAATTATAATATTTCATTTTAATGAAAAAATTGAAATAATTTATTATTCATTGGTTTTTTGTTATACACGTCTCCAGACTATAGTAATGGAAGTCAGAAGTGAGCTTGCAAGTAATAAAGATAAATATTATAATATATAAAAGCCAAATGGCTTCAATTTTGTTTATCATGAACCGTGAGGCTTTGCCTGATGAAATTAAAATGACGCAAGGTCTGCAAACTCTCCATTTGGTCATATATTAGGCCGCAATGTCAGAAGTAAACGCGTGAAGAATAGACAATTGGCCCGAAGGCAGCGAAGAGATCGGCTGATGCTACTATGGATGATGCGCCTGGTTGGAAACATTGAAAGACTGAGATGTGATATTCCCCAAATGATTACCTATGCCAATGAAATTCGATCAACAAAACTGGTTAAGCTAGTGGGATTGTATTGTGGGTATATCTGAACCTGCTCTTAGCAAGACAAACCTAATGTGACAACACAACAGTGTACACATATGCTGAAACAGAGACTATCAGTGCTAACAAATTGTCTAATTACAGAAAAAGCAAAAATAGGGAAAGAGATATATCTGAAGAGGCGTTTTATCGAAAACTAGAAAGAAAAGATGAAGACATTACGGGGGATTGTACCCAACACAGCAGCAAGAGAGAGATTTATGGAGTAATCATTTATCCGTTCAAAAGGAATGTAACATAAGGGCGAGTTGGATTGCAGAAGAGAAGAAACGCTATGAGAATGTTTTTATTATGCAAGAATTACGCCAAGAATTTACTACTGAAGAAGATACTGGAGTAATCATGAACCTACTTGACTGGAAGGCACTAGGGCCAAATAAAATTCAAAACTTATGGTTTAATAGGTTCTGGTGCACCCACCAAACACTTACTGAACTGATCAAAGGTGTTCTCAAGCACCAGGATAAGTTGCCAGAATTTCTTATTCATAGTGTGGCATATCCGAAGTCTCCCAGAGCCAAGAAAAGCCAGCAAAAAACGACCTTTCTCATAGTTGTCAAGGATGAATAAAATAACTACAACGTGTCTTTCACCACGCATATACTCGCACGGGAGTAACAATGATTCATTGCAGTGCAACAGAATGGCTTTACAAAGGCTCCGTGGGATGTAAAGAGCAATTGATGATGAACTTAGTGGTATGTGGTCAAGCATATTTAAAACACCGTAATCTGCACGTGTCATACATTGATTCCAAGAAATCCTTTGGTTCAGTGCCACATACCTGGCTGATAGAAATACTTAAGATCTACGAGGTATATCCAAAAGTTGTCTCGTTCTTAAAGCACGTGATGTTGAAATGATGTTGATGTAATGTTGAATTAGAGAACGAAAATTATCCTGAGTACACCCGGTAACCATATCGAACAAACTACAATGTGCGAAGAGATATTTCCCAGAGAGACTCACTGAACTCTCTCTGGTTTGTTATCTGCATGAATCCTTTATCAAATGATTGAATTTCACAAATTGTGGATTGGAATTTAAAATGAGAGCAACTATGATGTACCGCCTAAATCACCTTTTGTATATGGATGACCTGAAGATATTTGGGTGAACAAAAAATCAAATTGAACATCTACTGATACTTGTGGAATCATTTTCGAGAGATATTGGGATGAAGTTTGACCTGGAGAATTGTTGAAAACTAAATAAAGTGGACGGAAGATTACAGGAAGGGAACTTTGAACTTGAAGCGAGACAAGTAATTCAAGCGATGCCGGGGCAGAAAACATACAGGTATCTGTGAATGAGGCCAGTAAGGGACATTGACCAAAATAAAATGAAGGAAGAGCTTTCTGAGGAGTTTTCCCGAAGGATACAAAAAGTGTTAAAAACAAAACTGAATGGAAAAAAAATATCAAGGATTTTAACGTCTATGTTGTTTCTGTCTTAGTATTACTCATTTTGGCATTATGTAGAGCAGAACCGATATTGAGAACTTATAAGGGATGATGGGAGTTTTAATGTTAGACGCACATGCACCAACCGAAGTGTTCAGTTGAACGTACTCATGACCAAGAAATATGGTTGGGAGAGAATTGGGGGTTTTTGGCAATCAACATTGTGAATTACATGAAAATGTTTTTTGTTTTTTCGTCCAGCAGCAAATACTTAAGTCTTCATAAAGCAATTAATGATAAATTCACATCTTTAGAGCTATCACGACTAGAGGTTGCTGTCTTTGCATGCATTGATCGTCGAAAGCTGGATTCATGGATAGAGAAATATCTTTATAGAAGACATCCATATGAGGTGAGTCAAACGCATGCCAACGTGAAAACGCCGAACTTGTCTCACACCAGAACAAATCTTCCTAAATTACTATCACTCCAAATGTTTTGAGAATTAGCAACAATGAGTCTATTTCCACTGTTAGTATTTGTCAGTGTGGGTCGTCCCAAATGAGGACACCCTCCTTTCAAAAAAAGTGAGGAAATAAAGAAGTGTTGGTAGGATGAGTTTTTCCCCCCTAGGCTAATAACCATATTGCGGACGTGCCACTCAAGGAGCAAATTAGTCTCTACAAGATGGTACACCACAATTTCCTGGCCCAGATTGTTTGAAGAGCTCAGGTAGAACTCTCCACATTCAGACCTGCGTGGAATCCTCCAACATGACAACGCCTCATTCTACATGGAGAAATAATGAATTTCAGACGGAATCAAGATTTAAAACTTTGTGTCATCCATCCTATATTCCAGTTCTGACCCCGTGTGACTTTTCCATCCCAATTTGTGAGACAAAAACTTCTTCATAGTTTTGAGTGGGCCCAAGCTGTAACAACTGCCTACGAATATCAAGTTCCCAAAAGACGTGTGGCGATCCCAAAAGAAGTGTAGCGATCGGGCTTTGATCCAATTGGACGTTGCATATAATGTGGTGGTGAGCGCTTCGACAAGATATGAAGGTAAAAACTTATCTCGATTTGGACTTGTAGTAGTAAGGGAAAACTGAATTAGAGAAGGTCAGGAAGTTTGAGGAGCTTGCAATGGAATTAAAACAGATCTGACGGTTGGAGAAAGTCCATAATATACAAGTATGCCTTGACGAATTCATCGGAAGGAGTGATATCAACAAATTTTAAAAATAATTTGAGAAATTTGGAACTGTCAAGAAAATTGCAAACTGTTGGACAAAGGGTAGTTTTACTTCAGACTTGCCACTTAGTTCGAAAAGTTCGAAAGTAAGCTCAATTGGGATAGGGAGAATTCCCTTTTTATAAGAGTTGAATCTGGTTCTTAGACACCGAAGACAGATCTTTATGCCCAGTTTATACTGAGAAAGGAAACCAATGATGATGATGATGATTTGGCTTTGTGGATCGAGTGTCCGACTTTGCCGGCTAGCAAACGGTGTCCCCATGACTTAGTGTAGTTTAATTCCCACGCTTGGTGAGTAAGAGAGACACCTGACGTACATGACGTATTCCCTTCTTCGAAACTAGCAAACTCCGCCTGCCTGAGCTTTTCTTCATCACACAACTACGGAAACTGAGGCTATTTTACAGGAATGATGATGATAATAATTATATATTATAATATGTTATAATATAATTATAATACATTATAAAATATTATAACATTACATAATAGTAATAATAATAATAATAATAATAATAATAATTATTATTATTATTATTATTATTAATATTATTATGTATTTATTGTCTTTCTTTCAAAGCCCATTTATTTTCTAACAAACATGTAAACTTCTACGTACTACCTATAAAATCAGCAAAATATCAGAATGATAAGGAAAGGAAAATGGAAAAATCTTTTCCAAAAGCATTTTGTGACTATAATTATTACATGATCATCAAAATTAAATGTGTGATATATATGTCTCAGAGAATCAGTAACTTTAAGTATACTTTTCATAGTTAGGCATCCATTTTATTGGGATTCTAATAAAATATTTTCCTGGAAAATGGGTGGGACCATTTTCTTATTGTCTTTTCCTCCAAGAATCACAATCAGTTCTAATTTAAAATATTGTTATTATGTTTGTTAAGAATTAGTAAAATGTTAAAAAATTAGTATTTCAAATTAGTTCAGCAATAACTTTTCTTTCTTTACACAATTGCATTACATCTCAAAACAAAATAAACTTTCATATTTTTTCATTTTAAAAATCTTAAGTCAAAGGTTATTTATTTGTTAAACTCTCTTTTCACAGAGTTATGGTGGTTGTCCAGAACAACTTCAGCAAGCTGAAATTGTGAATCTTTATTTTCTTTTGGAAGAACCATAGTTTCAATGGATAAGGCTTTTAATAGCTGTGACTGACAATGCTGTGGTACCAATGTTCTCAAATTCCTATTTTACTGCAGGTTACATACCTCATCGCACACATCCCTGTGAACAGAGTTCTTGTTACCCTGCCACTGGAAACTTGCTTATTGGACGTGAAGCCCGACTATGGGCTTCATCAACATGTGGTCTAGAAAAGGAGGTAAAAAGAACTTAAGGATTTATTATATTTAATTTATTATACCCTGATAAGTTATACCCCATCATTAAGTCAATATCTAAATCACATCCTTCCACTAAGAAGTTTAAGAAAACGAATCCAATCCTCTAATAAACAGGATACAACATAATTGCCAATTACCCAAAGATGCTACATAACCCAAATAAAAACAAATAATATCTGTGAACCATGAGCACTGCATTAGAAAAAATACATGGGCAGTGTTATTTAACATTTTCAGAAATATCTTATTATTCACTTATCTTTCCATATGTAAGAATCCAAATTCTTTATTTGTAAAAGTGTAAGGGAAACTTGAGTGAGGTTTGAGCCCCTTTTTAGTTTATTTTTTTCACCATTCCTTTTGAACAAGTTTTGGGGTTAAGTAAAGTCACATCTTATAATAGTATAAATATATTAACCCTTTTCCATCTAGTATAATCTGTCATACACTAAATATGCACATGCAGTTATGGGTACAATCTCGTAATGTAATGAACTTTTGACCCCCCCTCCATGTAATAAATAGTACTGAAAATGATAAGTAAATTAAATAATGGAATAAGTAAAAATCAGTTCATTAAAGGGAATGAAACTTAAAAGTATTTACTGTAAAAACATATTATGTGAGACCTATATTAATAATAACAATAATGATATAATGTCAACTATTATGTTCTTTCGTAAATATAAATTAATTGTTCACTGAAAAAATATTGATGATGAACCGAAAGAATAAATATTAAAAAATATTAATTGTACTTATTTTAGAAAAAATAGAATTAAAATTGAAAGAAACAACTATGCGATAATAGTTCCGAACTTATCACCTAAACATCAAATTTTATTTACATGAAGTACAGCCTCACTTTTATCTCTGCTAATGCACATTGAAATGTGAAAAATTGAAACCAAATTTTAGTGTTGATGTTAATTTTGCACTTCCAGTGTGCCTGATAGGTTTTGGTTGTTCTTTAGTTCTTCTGTTGCATTTTGGTTCCTAGAAAAGTACCATATATTCAAATGAAACACTATTATGAACTTTACAGGTGTATGTAAGCAAAATTTCATCATAATATTATTGTGTTGCTGAAAACATGGCCATGTAATAAGACAAGCGTCCTTCAACTTAGTAGGTCCCAACTCTCTACCAAGCTTCATTATATGATGTTTTGACAAATTAGTGTATGGTTATATTAAAATGCTTTCTTATTACTTTTATAGTACCCTTCCATTATTATTATTATTATTATTATTATTATTATTATTATTATTATTATTATTATTATTATTATTATTATTATTATTATTATTATTATTATTATTATTGTTATTATTATTATTATTATTATTATTATTATTATTATTATTATTATTATTTCATTTCACACACATACCTATTACCTTTATTATTGCAGAGAAGAAACAAATAAACTCAATTTTATCGCACCAAACACTAAAATGCTTTTAACTTCCCTTTTATGACTCCAGCAAGTGGACAAATCACTGATATTAAGCCTGCTTTAGCTCCTTAATCTAATACTATGTGGTAGCACATACTAATAAATAGAAGGTGATTTAACAAGGGCATGTCAAATTTCATCTATAGTTAAACCTCCCAAGTTTCCTCTGTACTCACTGTTGGATCACACTTTTTATTTCAAAAAATAAATCAAATTAATGTCACTTCGTTTGGCTTCTGTACAGTTAATGTAGCTTCACTCCCTACTGAATATTATGAGCAGTTTTTCTGTTTTTTGTATTAAGTTAATAGTATAATTTAATAAATTTTTCTCTTTTACAGGAGCGGTATTGTATAGTTTCACATTTAGAAGATCGAAAAAAATGCTTCAGGTGTGACTCCAGAGATCAATACATTAACAATCCAGCGAGAAGTCACCGGATAGAAAACATTGTTTACAAAAATTTTCCTGGGTATGATTATACTTGATTTTGTGAAATGTTCTTGTTATTCTTCACAATTTTAGAATGCTCAGTAATATTTCTGTGTTTTAATTTGTATGTTTAGAACTGACCAGCGTTCATGGTGGCAATCTGAAAATGGGGTAGAAAATGTTACAATTCAGTTGGATCTGGAAGCAGAATTTCACTTTACGCATATGATCATTACATTTAAAACATTCAGGCCTGCAGCCATGCTGATAGAACGGTCTTATGATTTTGGAAGATCATGGCAAGTAAGTAATTGAAACTTAGGTGAAGTAATTTTCTGGTAACTCATTTTCATTATTTACTCATTTTCATTAATTTTCTGGTAACTCATAAGTGATTATTAGAATTTTCTTGTGAATATTTCAAACATACTTAACAAAAATTTGAGATGCACTTTGTATTATTCTGAAGTCAAAAGTGCTCTTTAATTTTATATATAAAACATTATCAAAATTAAATAATTATATAGTGACTGATGTTACATCTTTAGGTTTATAGGTATTTTGCACATAATTGTGATGCAGCATTTCCTGACGTTCCAAAGACAAAGCCAACAACATTGACAGATGTTGTGTGTGAATCAAGATACTCAAATGTTGCACCCTCAACTGGAGGAGAGGTGAGAGAAAACACATTTTTGTGTGACTAGCTGATCCTGTGAAGCATTAGCAGGGAAAAGTGAGTTTGACACCATCTTTGTGTCATTCCTGTACATTTTTTCACTGTCTCCTTTTCCCTTAACTTTTAAAATCTTTTTAAAATTTTTTTATTTATTTTTTTTTTCTAATGGTTTTCTTTTTGCTTTAATTTACCTTAGACTGAAATGGTTGAAATAATTTTTTTTTTTACTACTCCTTCACAAGATTACTTTAACTCATTAATGTGAATCATCCATGTTCCATGTTTTCCGTATAGTTAAAAAGATATTGCAAATTTTCTACTTAAGATAAATTTTTGCCATTGAACATGACAATTATTTCATTGAATGTTAACGAGCTAGTGAACGTATTCTCTATTTCGTTCTGCTATAAATTTCATTTTGCAGTTTACTTGTGATTTATAGTATGGATAGTTTCATGTTATAAATTATTCTCAAAACTGCAGATAACACCCAGTTATTGGGGATTGTATTGTCTAAACAAAAATATAAGAACATTAATTGAAAAGTTAAATTGATTTTGTAATATATTTTGATGTATTTATGTTACAGATAATATTTAGAGTTTTGTTACCAAACTTACATATAGATGATCCGTACTCTCCTGAAGTGCAGAATTTGTTGAAAATGACTAATCTACGAATTAACTTCACAAAATTACACACACTTGGGGATGATCTTCTGGACAACCGGCAAGAGATACATGTAAGTATAGTAAATGTGGAGTGCAAGATGGGTGAGGAGGGCTGTCGTAAATCCAGGGGGACAATGAGGGTCATGCCTTTCCAAGTAAACAATTCTGTAATTTTACACTAATCATTCAAAACAATTACCACATGTTGATTACATCACATGCCAAGGATTATTCCCATTATGAATATACACTTTTAAAAATTACAATCTACATTTTTTTTATTGTTTCAAAAATAACTGGGGTGTTCTAAATGAAATTGCTCCCTCCCTCTTCTGAAATGATGCCTTAAATGATTTTCAGTATTCTGTTGACCCTTCAAAGTTTGAATAATCTGATGACTAGGGAAGGAAATTTCTTGTAATAATAAATGAAAATGTTCTTATATTATTTATTTTTTACGAAAGATGTAAGAAAATTTGTGATATAAAAATTCACTATAGTGTTTAAAATTGCTGTATACAAACATTTTCCGAGCACAGAACGTCGCCGATCGGGTCTTAACATGGAGTCAGAGCGACTGAATGAAGGTTTCGTCTCCACAGAAGTAATTTTTCACTAGTCTTCATTGCATAAAAGTTTTTTTCGGTATATAAAATACGTTCGTAGAATATACAATGTTGTTTGCAGGCTCCTGTTGTTCAAGTCAATAGTACCGTGTAGCCAGAGATGGATCCTAGAGGTGGAGGGAGTTAAAGATATCCCCTCCCCCCCAATTCAACAACGTGATAAGACTGATTTGTAAAAATAATTGTTAGTTTTCGATCGAGTTACGCATGGACTCCTTGAAACAGGAGTAAGTGCTTGATTGAAATTAATTCTGCCCCACAAACATCCTCTCGTTCTTGATTCCGAATACGCGATTTCCAAGGAGGGAGGCTGGGTAAGTTTGACAATCAGGGTCGGATTAACCCTTGCGGGGACACCGGAGTGGTCTTCGTGTGGGGGCCCTTATGAATGTTTTTATTTTGGTCGATTTTTTAATTTGTTTTAAATCATAAATGTAACCAAGGTGTATTGCAACTTCGGAGCCCAATAGGGTAGTAGGTTCCTTTCCCCCAATATTTCGAGCTTCGCTGCGTGTTCATAATCATGTAAAATATATTAATATAAAATATTGAACATATCTTAAATGTTATAATTACAATGAAATAATTGCAAATAGCGGATATTGGAAATGCGTGAAAAAAGTTACTTTGTGAAATATGAAGGCTAATTCGAAAGAGGTTCCCTTTTATTCCAAAACATAATCTTCCAACTCTTCTCGGAAGCGCCACGTAAAGGCGGCTCCACACATTCGTTATTCGGCGAGTAGAGAGCAACTGCTCGCCGAATCCCGAGTAGTGTGGATGAGTTGCTTGCTATTTGCCGAGTGACGAACATTCGGTGTTCGACCTACCCACCGCGTGTCGGTCTTTTGAACACATCAAAGGGAGCGACATATTGATCATCAATAATATATCGACATATATATACCGGGAGCGGTAGCTCAGTGCATCAACTGCAGCGCCTCTGACCGGGAGGTCCTAGGTTCCCACTCCCCACGCCGGCAGGATTTTCGGCACTAGCTTTTCAGCTAGGTCGAATTCAGTCGCTGTCTGGAGGAGAATTCTAGGGGCCGGCTACTCTCATCGGTAGTTTTCCGTGATTTTTCCGATCAACACCAGGCGAATGCCGGAGCAATACCCTACCAAACGGGCCACGGACCGCGCGCGATCTGTCCTTCCTCTTCCTTGTCCTATCGTCTCCCCTTACACACGCACTTACACTAACATGCACTACACAACCACATATTCCGGGAGACGGGTCGGGAGCTTAGAGCCTGTCCCGGCTGGGGCGGTGCCCCGTGGGTGGGAGAGTCCTGGTTAGGGGGAAACCCCACTAGCAGACGGTAGGTCGGCGCCGGATCTCGCTATCCAGCGGGGATAGATCACCGCCAACTCCCGAGAAAAAACATGCACTACACTAACGGGACTAATGACCAAAGTAGTTGACGCGCCCGGAAACACGAAAATATCAATCAATCGACATATATAAAATACAAGTTCAAATTCGCCGAACATGTCAGTTGCTTGGGATTGGACAAGCACTAGCTCGCTGCTCGGCGACTGCCGAATGTGTGGAGCCGTTTTAAGATGCCGTGTCTTTTATGCGAGGGCAGCGACGTTGCGAAGGCAGATTCCTGGGGTCAGCGTTTCGACTCCGTGGGCATCCTGTTTCGCTCGAGAGATTGGTTTTCACACATGTGGATCGTTCCCAAATGTGCTCGTCACCTCCCGGAAGATAATTTATTTTCGACGTGTAGAGCGTTGAAATGCTAGGATACTGAGTGAGTTGGTCCTCTGAGTGAGGATTTGTGATAAGTGTGGGGTGGGTGAGGAGAGGGTGTCGCGTATTTCACTTTCTCGCTTTATTTCGTAAGTGTAGCGTCACGTTGGCGGCCGTGGGTGGGAGGAGGAGCGGAAGTATCGCATACCTGCGGGCTGAGTAGCCTTGGCGCCACGGCGTTGGGATATATTTAGACCAGGTGGACGCCAGCTTTACCTGGAAAGTCACGTGGTAGACAGGAGCCTCCCTCCTACACCAAGGACGGTCACGTGACGGCTGCACTCTAGGTATAAAATCGAGCCGACGAGCTCACACGGGGGTTTTGTTTTGGAAACCTCGCGCGATGCGCAAAACTTTACGCCCAGGCTGGAGCGTGTCGTGCCTCTTGCACGGGTGACGAGGTCACGGTAATGGCGCGGGAGAAGCGTCAGTGGAGGCAGGGCCTTCCTAGCTAGGTGGGGTATCCACAGGGCAATACTGAAAAGTGTGTAGTTTTGGGGCAGAATTTAGTTATTGTACATACGTGTAAATAAACTTGTACATACTTGTAAATGTCTGTGTTTTTCTCCATGACGCCACGTAAGAAAAGGAAGTATTGCGATCGTCCGCCGGAAATCTGCGATTTTTTTGGCAGAAAGACTATTATTGCCGGGCCCTTGTAACGAAAAAGTGGATAAATCTTGTTCCTCTATGTGGTAAATTACTTCCTCTAACACGTTGTGTAGGCAGAATCCATGTTTTGTGGGTTCTTGCTACCGAAAAATCGATTGACCACAAAACGTCTGTCTGTTCGTCTAACAAGTATCGTCCGTGGTAATGTATCAATCTCGCTGGCCCGGGAAGAGAAAAGGGTCATGGAGGGTAGGCTAACATTGAGAAAACGCGTTAGTGGGATTCCCTTTCTCGTGAGTAATGAAAACTAATGTGATGCGGAAAATATCGAAAGCATTGTTTCGGATCCCAGTCGGACCACAAGAGAAACCGCCTACTCGCCTGCCTCGCTCCCAGCTCGCTCCTCCTACCTCTACGGAATGCTTCCGTGCCCCTCGGACCCCACGTGGCGGCATTGTATTTTGCCAAATTTCACTTTACAACGCGCCTATTCATCCGATTTGGACGTTTGGTACGGCGTTGGATTCAGGAAGTATTTTCTCTAAGTCCCTGTGAATCTAATGAAATATTCACCTTTCATAAAACCAGAGGCTGCGTAATTTTCTATCAATTTCTGCACTAATTGGAAATGTGTTATATAGATTCTGATTCAACATTCATGTTTGAGAAGGTATCTACAGAGAAAAGTTAGATCAAGTGTAAAGTTTGCAGTAAATTCATGCTGATAAATTTTGTTTGTTTTTGAACAAAATCTTGATTTTCCTTTTTTCCCTAAATTAATCTCTAGCAAAAGTCTTACAAAATTGAATGAATTGAATCATTTTTTTTGTTTTTTAATGCAGAAAATATATTTTTTTAATTGAAATAAATTACATTAGATTGAGTTGAAAAAATTTAAATGTTATCATCTACAATTTTTATAATTTATATTTATAAATTAAAAGAAAAGATTAGCAAAATTGAAGAAATATAACTTGATAAGTTTGGAAACTGTCTAGGACCAATAAAATGGCTTTGGTCAGTTGAATCATATTGATAATTCCTTAACCCTTACTGATGTTTTTTCTTTGTTTGCATTCAAATTGGACACAATGGAAGAAAGGTAGGTTTCAATAAGAAATTGCCATGATGATAAGTTATTGCTTAGTTCCAGCCCATATCTGGTTTCTAAAATGTGGAGATGTTAATTGCTAGAACACTAGCCAAATGAAGTAAAAAATATATTATTACAATAATTGTAGATTGTGACATAATGAATATAACTCATACCCCATTTAATCACTCAAGAATCTAGTTTTAACTCTTTCGAGTTCAAAGCATCTAACAAGGAACTCTCCCTTCATGCCCATAGTACCTAAAAGTGTGCAGCAGTTATGCTATCTAGCACCCATCATGCAATCGGCACAATTACGCTAGTAATAGAACAAATAATTATTCAATGGTGAATAAACATTGTAACATACTGAATTTATAATGTATAAATTACAATACATATTACAGTATGTACATTATATATAAATCATAGCAATAAAATACCAATATTACATGTAAATAAATTAAATTATAGAAAGAGTTGCTCTGCTAATTAACAGTGTAATTATATAATAGCACAACAGGGTACTTCTTAGGGACATGCAGCTCTGAAATATGGATGGGAAAGAGTCCAGAATACCTTGTTTCTGAGTTTTGCATGATGGTAATGTATATTGTGTATTCCATGTGCACATTATGTTCTCTTAATATCAGAGTCTGTGAGTTCATATTCTTCCCTTTTAAATCTATTTGTGGGTTGGGAGGGGGGAGGATTCCTTAACCACTAGTTGCACATCTAAAGGGTTTTGTGGAATTGTTTGATAATATATGTCAAGAAATAATTTGCTTTTGACTTTTTCATGAGTATCTTAAAATGCATGTAATGCAAGTGTTGCATTTCTTTTTATAAATCACTAATAATAAATTAAACAATAATAATTTAAACAACTTTCAATTGGAATAAAAATTATTAATGCATTCTGATGTATTATTTGGGTTGTGACTGTTTCAGGAGAAGTATTATTACGCCATCTATCAGATGGTAGTCCGAGGCTCATGTTCATGTTATGGCCACGCTTCTCGTTGTCTTCCTCTGTCAGATGATGTCAGTCGTGTTGATATGGTACATGGGCGATGTGAGTGCACCCACAATACCAAAGGTCTCAACTGTGAAGAGTGTGAAGATTTCTATAATGATCTACCATGGAAACCTGCTTTTGGAAAACAGACCAATGCATGCAAACGTGAGTAATGATACTCCAAAGGATAATCCTATTACAGGGAAAATTCAATATTCTCAGTTGAATATATGAAATTCTCACACCTTATTAATTATTTTGACCAAAATATTGTCTAGCTTAAGCTGGCTCCACACATTCAATATTTGCTGCATAGTGACCATGACCCTCCCAACCTGAGTAGCCAAGCTTCTCAGTAATTTTTCGCTTCCTATGATGTGTCCAAAAGACTCGCATGGAGCGGGTAGGTTGAGCATCAAATGTTTGGCACTCAGCAATTAGCAAGCAACCCATCCACATTACTCAGGATTCAGATACTGGTTGCTTGGTACTTTTCAAATGCTGAATGTACAGAGCCACCTTTTCAGAAACTTCATATTTCCTGTAGTGTTTCTCCCACTCAGTAGCTTTTATGTAGCTTTTATTGAAAGTGAAAGTCAATTAGCATCTTATAAATGACTGGCAATGAGTTTGACATACATAATGCCTAGACCATAACCAATAAAAAATAAAGAAAGTGAATTCAGAATATATTACTTGCTTTATAATTGTATCATTACAAATAAACATTAGAATTATTATTCATCATGCTAGTTATGTATTTGTTTTCTTTTGGTATCATAATTTATGATGATGAAAACATGAACATGAACATGAACATAATATCTGCTTTGTATTTTCATAAGATTATATTTGTTTGATTACTGTGTAAAATAAATTATATTTTCTTTTTGTTTTCTTCAGGATGTAATTGTAATGGACATGCCTCAAGTTGTCACTTTGATGAAGCAGTGTATGAGCTTACTGGACGTGTTAGTGGAGGTGTTTGTGATGACTGTCAACATAATACCATGGGTCGCAATTGTGAGCAGTGTCGCAATTTCTATTATCAGGATCCTGGTAGAGATATTACTGACCCAGAGATTTGTCAATGTAAGTTATTCTAATGTTTTATCTCTATTTCTTAACTTCCAAGTACTTCCAATTATTTATCACTTTATGAGTGAATCACTTTATGAAAAAATAAGGTTCTATCTCAGTTGCAGTGAAATATATATAGACAGACACATATACAGACAATAATATAAGCTACTTAGCCATAGCTCCAGGAAGACAAAAAGAAAAGGAATTTGAGCTCGTGAGCTTGAGAACGTGAAAGTCTTAGCCTCCAAGACAGCCAAAAAATTGAATATTTTTCTCTCTCCATCCAAATTCTCAAAATTATTGACATAAATAATTTCATCTACCATATCCTATTATTCATACAATTAATGATAATAATAAAGTCACATCACCAGCTAAATTAGACAAATTAGTGATCATTCCAGTATTACAAGACCACGTTGCCATTGGATGTATAGTCTCTTATTTCTATTTTTATCAAATATATTGGCCAAATTTTAATGGCTTGTAGTATCTTTATTCCTGACAGGATCAGTCAAATGAGTTTCTTTTGTTCACAGTGTGTGATTGTGATCCACGAGGGTCTCTTGATGATGGCATTTGTGATTCGCGAACTGATCCAGCCAATGGACTTGAATCAGGACGATGCCACTGTAAAACCAATGTGGATGGGCGACGCTGTGACCGGTGTAAAAATGGATTCTGGAATTTCCAAGAGTCCAATCCTGATGGATGCCAATGTAAGAAAAATTGTTAAATTATTATTTTCTTTGTTAGTTACCACACTTTTTGCTTGATGTGATGTAAGAAGTTAAGTTTAGTATTGTGTAAATGCCATTTCACAAAAGTTGTAATTGCAATGGGACCAATTTTCCCATTTAGCTCTTTTTTGGGTTTCTTTGGTTGTTTTTTGTTTACATTTGTTGCAACAACTCACGACGCAACGCGTCTCCTAACCCCTTGTTGGTTGTTGAGCACTTTTGGAGTAACCTTCCATTACTTTATACGTATATTCTGAATATTTCAAGTAATCCTCCATTACTGTATATTTATTATGTCCGTCACATCTCGTCACAGTCTGTTGTCAAGATGATTGCCAGGTAGCATCTCTGCGTACGTGCCTCCCAAAATGTGCTCCCACTGTGGCCGGAATTGGGAAGGAATAAGGATAGGGGTAGGGTTAGGGCATTTCACAGGGGAAAGCTATTGTGATACAGTCAAACTCATTTTGTTGGAACAAATTTCACATGAGATTCAATGGGAATCGAACCCAGACCTCCTTGGTGAAAGACGAGTGAATTCGCTCTGTGCCATGAGATGACTAACTAGATGACTGTGGGTTTATCCCATATCCTGAAAAATTGAGATTGTTCTGAATTTTAAATTACAACTCATTGTTCTTCTAAAATTTTTAATTAGTGCCCAAAAATTCTGAAATTTTAAATACAGTAATTTCTAATTTTAACTTTATGAAAATATTAAGGTCTATCCATTAAAATACTAAGGTTCACAATCCATCTTTAAAATAGTAAACATGGAATATTTCAGGAATTTCATGAATAAATCTGGCAGAATTCTGAAGACCTCACAGAGATTTTCGAAAAATTTTAACCAATTTCTACATATCATGTTGAACTTTGTATTTAATCATATGAACATGAATGTTTTGTTTGAAAATTGATGTTGCTTTCTTGTTCAATGGTTTGGATTTTGTGATAATGCTCAATGAGTAAATTCCATGAACCATATATGAAATAAGACTAGCAATGGAGCCCTTTTAAAAACGTTTTAATAATTCTATTTTATTTGATTTCTCTATGTTCTTATTACTTGAATGTCTGTTTTAATATTATGAAATGTAAGAAAAGAATTTGACTGTTTATATTTTTGTTGTTTTACAGCTTGTACTTGCAACACGCTTGGTACAGTGAATAATCAAGGGTGCAACGTGTACACTGGAGAATGTACATGTAAAAGATATGTTCATGGTCGTGATTGTAATCAGTGCCTACTTGAATATTGGGGTTTGTCAGATGATCCTGAAGGATGTAAGCCTTGTGACTGTGATCCTGGTGGTTCCTTTGACAACCGCTGTGATGTAATCACTGGCCAGTGCAGGTAGGTGATCATAGATGAGCATCATTTGCCAACTAAATTAATTTGTTGTTATTGTTGTCGTTGTTGGTGGTGGTGGTGTACAACATTCATCTTATAACTGTGATCAAATATGATCATTAGTTATAACTTGATAAAATAATAAACCTTAATAAACATAAATTTTCAATACATAATTGTAATATATTAGCTTAGCTTGGCACCTCTGGTGAGTATTTTCATGATAAAAAGTTTTATTGGTGCTTTCCAAGTTCGTAGTAAAAATAAATTTTAAATATATTGACTAGATAGTTCATTTAAGGCATAAAATGTTACATAAAAAAATATATATTAAAATACTTGTGACAAATGGACGGACAGATGGACTGACAGACTGATACATGGATGGATGGATGGATGGCCGGACTAATGGACTGACATGGGCTGAGCAGCTCACAGACTAACCAACAGATCATTTTATTTATCTGATAAGTTCATTATCACAAATTATTTTGTACAAAAGCGGTTTGCTGCATTCATTGTTTTGATTTTTTTGTCCTGATTCGCTAGAGCTTTTAGAATGTGTTGACTTGAATACCATGTTTTTTCAATTTTTTGGGTGCCCTTTACCTTGCCTGTATACACATATTAATTTACTATTTGATGAGGTGAGTAACATGAAGCAAAAATCTCAATAATATGAATTTTTGCTTCTTTTCTGGAAGTGCCATTCAATCTTCATAATGCTCTTTTTCTCTTTGAAGATTGTAGTATAGAAGAGTTCATAAGCAACATTTTTTGTAGTGAACTGTCCTTGTAGCATTAATGTTCACTGTGAAATTGTTTTCTATTATTTTGTTATTTTTGTTTGTTTGCTATATCTATTATTTTGTTATATTTCTATTATTCTATTATTTTGTTGGCAAGGAGAGTAATTTTATAATATACATGGTTTTTCTTTTTTACTTTTTCTTTCGACATTATTTTAGCATTCATCATATGCATGAATTTTAGTGTGTATTGCAATATATGATACACTAATTACAGTCCAGATGTTTTGGCTAAATATATTTTTTTTTTGATCATGATTGAACTTCCCAACAGAAAACAAGATAATATGTTTGAGGATTCAGAATTCCATATGAGGATTTCTGTTTTCCTTTTTGCTTGTTTTAAATTGATCTACTTTAATTTTTCAGCCCTTTTTAATCAGAATAGAAAAGGGGGAATACCTTAATTATTTTGTAAATAACATTAATTCATCTATAAGTGCTCTTTAACTTGATATTACACATACTGCAATATTCTAAGTGGTGGGACAGTCTTGTAAGAACTAAACTATCTCTCCTTCACATACTGTATTGGTACCAATTTATCAAATAATTCTGTGTATTAATTTTGTGTACATGTAAAAGTTAATAGGTAGTTAAGTACTGAAACTGGGGTAGACAGATCTATTGTATTTACCCAAGCCACCACATGGGAAGGTTAAAGACAATAAACATTTATTGAATAGTGTTTGCAAGAAAATGTAACAATTTCGTAACAGTCAATAGAATAAAACAAAATGTAAGGCTGAGCTGAGACTGAGACTTTTCGTTACACTGTTTCAGAGGAAATTAAAAAATAGTCATTCAAATTCCATCAAGAGATTTACTGTTCATTCCATACATTATATTTCAATAAACAATCACACTTCTTGGTTTGTTCTCTCTCTTCTCACCACTGAACTAACCATTACACCAGCCATGTTTATTCTCAAAAGGCAAAGAGAACCTGTTTGGGTAAGGCATGGGGAACCCTGTGTTTGATGCTCTCCTGATGGCAGAATGATTTTTTTCTGTGTTGCTGCAGTGCTCCAGCCTTAGGAGTGTGCTAGTGAAGCTGTAGTCCACTCTTGGTGCTTATGCACAGTTTTGATTCACAGTGTTGGGAACATGTGATATCCCTTTTCATAAGAATGCTTTTGGTATGGCATGATTCACATCAGGGGGCATCATGTTACGGAATCCTGGGGATGTTCTGTGATGGGGTTGTTCTGTGGAAGAGGAAGATCAAAAACTACTTTTAAAAATATCAATAATTTGAAAATCATTACCATTTGTACTACCTATTAAGGAGAGAAAGTAAAAGAGCAATGAATAAGAGAAGAGGTGAATGATGCACTAAGGTTGGGAAGTCGAGATGCATTAGCTGTGATGTCAATGTATTACCAGGCTGATCCAGATTGTTCAGGCAGTGGCATTGCTCCTTTTCTTGTTGGCCATGTTGATGATGATGGAACACAGGGATGGCATCTCAGTAGCCTCACACTTTTCCTTCCCAATGCTTTGGGGAGACCGGTTTCATAACACCACTTATGCTTACCCTGCATATTTCCTTTGAAGGAGTGGAAGAAGTTATGCTGTAGCATTTCCACATGGCGGTGGCTTGTCCTAAATATTCTTGATTTTATGATTGCAGCTCATTACAGACACATCTCAAAACAATAGCTTAGGGTTTGCGACTAATAAAATATAATATTATTTTCATTAATTCCTAATATTGTTCTTCTGAATATCACAAATCATATATAGTAATTTATAATGCCCTTTTAAGAAATATTTTGTTTGATTTACATGCTATTTTGTCTAAATATCTGGACTCTATATTTTTTTAAACATTTTATAAACATTTAGCTACTACTATTGAATGGACTGTTTTGTGGGAACTCTGTATTACTCTGTTGTATTACTCTCTAGTGAAAACAGATGCTTTAACTGTGGATTCTTGGGCTCTCACATTGCTCTTGTTCCCTGGGATTGTGGTGGTGTGCATGACGTTGGGTTGTGGGGTGTGGTGGTGCTGCTGGGGGCCTGAGGCAACTCATGTTGCAGGTGCCGACCGCATGTGACGGGCCGTGCGTGTGACCAGCCCGAACAGAGCTACTTCACTGGCTCACTTGATTACTTGGTGTATGAGGCAGAACTGGCTCGGGGCTCAGATGTGAGTAGTGTGCTTATTGTTGATTGGCTCCTTAGTTCTTACTACTTTCTCTTTTCAAGCTGTCGGATCATGAGTGAAACACACTTGTCCATTTTTTATGTTTTTGAGTTATTCACATCACTATGTCACATTTTTTGTATTCTTTTGATTAGTGAAATTCCTTAAGTTGTGGAGTTTTGGTATACTCAATTAACAATTATTTTGCTTTCTAATTAAATCACAGAACAAGGAAAATATAGGAAAATCCATCTTTGGGCCAAATTGTTTGTTTATTAAAAGCAGTATTACATATGAATGTGAATGTAAACAAAAACTGGTTTGCTTATCCATCTAGCAATAGATCTTGAATAGACAAATATAACAGAATCAACTTCAATGTGATTTATCTACAAATCTTGTTTTTGGACTTGGTAGGTTTTACTTGTATACCTGTGAAGCAAAGTTGAATTAAGTCATTTGGCTATAAATCTGGAATTTGGTGCGTAATGGCATTTATTGTATTTTTTAGCCAATTGAAGAAAAACATTCAAGAAGCCGCATAATTTGTTAGTTTGCTTCAATTTAATTCTTAATAAAAAATTGATTAATGACTGGAAAAAATATTTATAATTCATAATTTATTATGCTAATGACATCACATGTAAGAAAGCCTGTGGGTCTAGTATAAATTTTACCATTATTAATACCATGGAAGGTTTTGTTTAGGCATGTACTAGATCACTTTTTGAGGTTTATATACCTGACAAACTATATGGAATGTTTGTATATACTATTCTTGAGCCTCACTGGAGAATGGTTAGAGATGCTATGTCAAAACCTACTATAAATTTCTTGAACTGAAAGTACATGTGAAGAAAAGCAAATACGCAAAATATTAACTACTCTAATGTGCCTGAAGTGTTGAAAAAAATAAAATAAAACAAAAATAAAACTCCCATAAAAATATATTCTGCAGTTATTTTAGTGAACAAGTTTTTACCAAGAAATGAATTAGAAGAGGAGGTGAACATTTTGGGAGAGATGGTAGAAGAAAACATGAAATGGAATTGAGTGCTGATTATTGTTGGTACATTACTTCACGCAGTTACCATTGCAGTCATTTCCAAAACTAGTGGCCATCCCTCTATCGTACTGGCTGACAGTTTTGTGTCCGAATCACACTCAAGAGTAAATAATGGTCTTCCAATCCTTCTTGTCAATTTTACACACAGTAACTCTGATTATAATGAACTTCTAGGGACTAACATTTTTTATTCACTCTATTAGAGGGTCACTATATCCGATTTTCCAAAAATATAATACAATATTTCAATTAAGATTGGTTTTATTATTTTAGGGTACAGTGTAATATCCAATCATTGGGAATTTGAAATTTCAATATGTTCATGTCCAGTCTTCATGTCTCAGTGAAGTCTTAACACCCTTCAATGCCTCTTGCACTGTCGGAGCAATTTTTTCTTCTGTTCTGGAAGACCCTTTGAACAGATTTACATTGTCCTAGCTATATCGATGTTTGTTAATTTTTAATTTGTTGTCTGCCATTGATGAGCTGAAGCAATTTCTTTACTGTTCCCCTGCCCCCTTTATTCATCATAAATGTTTCGAAAATAACTCACCAGATTCTCTACCCGCAAACCTGTAGTGATATGTGAATTTCTGGTACTAAAGCAAAAACATTTTTCCTGAAAATTATATTTACTATGAACATGTTCAGTATAATTGATGTTGGGGATTCTATAACCGATCTCCTAGTGCTTATTTGTTATGTATGTGGATCGGGACCAATGACTTTAGTTCACGATAATTGAAGATTCACTATATCCAGAGCCAACTGTAGTTAAAAGGATGATTAAAAGGAAGAAAGAAGAGCATTAGGGCTAATTTATGGAGGATCCTAGGTGTCCATAGACATTTGGTATTTCTAAGGAATATTCACCATTATTATTTCCAAAAACTGTTAGCAAAAGCTCTTATGTCTCTTTGTGGCATTGTAGTTTTCAATTTGTGCACCCCTAGCAATTACTGTGCTCTGGCTTGCACTTTTTCGGTTTCAGTCCTGATCACTTGTGAGAGTATTTGAAAATCTTACATGTTCAATTGTATTTATTAGATTAAAAGAAATGAGTGTTTTAATTCTGTACCTGAGGTGAAGAGCCATAACTCACAATTTCCATATTTTACAGATGGAAATAAAAACTGTTCCCTTAATACTTGTAATAGAAATTATAGCTTCTTTTTACAAGCTTAAACAGGTTTTCATAAAGATGAGATTTACTATTACTTCAACAGATTTCTTTCTTGCAATTATTTTCATATCAAAACCTGAAAATTACTGAAAATGGAGTTATGACTAAGATACACAATTAATAAAAATAAATTGAATTGAAAGTAAATTGAATCAGTGGCGGATCCAAGGGGGGCCATGGAGGCAATGCCAGCTATATATTTGCTGTAGTTATACACAATTTATTCGATAATAATTACCATTTATAGATCTCATCCCATCCAAACCCTCATCACATCCATTCCCATCACAAATATACTCATTAGTTTATTAATTTCAAGCTAAGAATTAAAAAATATGGTGATTTCGAAAATATTCATGGGGGTGTCCTGAAATCCTCTCTAGATCTGCCTCTGAATGTGGTGAATCATGGTGTTCTCACTTTGTCATGTTTTATATTGAGAATTATTGTACCTCATATGCTGTTAAGTGAATGCTTTGCTTACTTTCTCACACTTGTGTTGTACTGAACTCCATTGTGTTGAATTGCATTAAATCCTTCATTCATGTGTTATGTTTTGTTTATCTATGTGTTTTGTGGAAGCATTGCATATTGAGGAGTACAAGTATATCTGCAGAAAATTGACAATCATTACAGAACCAATGAGAAAAGCTAGTAATGTGGACTAACCACCTGAATCTCCATACAAGTCAAGTATTTGAGAGCAAACTTAGGTGTACTTCGCAAGGTTGAAATAGGAAATGCTGCCGCTGAGAAAAGTCATTCATGGCACAGCTACAATTTGGTTTTAATGTTGCTGAATTTAACTACATTAACTAATCCATAATTTACATATTGGGTCTTTTGAATGATTGAACCATCATCTATGTTTTTAATGCATGAGAACCTGTCAAAGGCTTTAGTGAGGAAAAATAGGTGATCTGATTTACATCATGGGCCACTGTATAAACTACAGTTTTTGGTGTATTTATACAAAATATAATTTAGTGTATATTTTTAGTCATTTATTTGGTGGTACATAGGTAAAGCTACAAATTAATATTTTAAAATATCAATTAGATATGTGAATATTGGGTAATTTGTATTCTCACTATAGTTACGTTTTTAATGTTTTCCTGTAGAGTTTGGTGAGCTTAATACAACCCGATATCTGAATTTATTGGCAGTTTATTAATTCCAACAACTAATTCCATTAACAACATGCTTTTGAATGAAGTTAAATAAGTTAAACAAAATAATTTTTTATAACCTAGGAATTAGGATTTGATATTTGCAGTGCTATATTTCTACAATTAAATGTTTATGATAAAAAACAATCTTTGATGATCAGATTCTAAAAATTGTAAGTTTTCTAGTAATATGATAAATTGAAAATACACTATTACACTATTCCATGTGTAATAAACAGTTGTAATAGTGATGGTATATCTTAACTATTATTTGCTTCAAATGGCCAATCTTGATGTAAAAATAAAATAAAGAAATGAATGAAATGAAACATTGTTTGCACTTCGTCAGTTACATGTAATGAATTATCATACAAATGATATATGTAATGTGTTTCAGAGAATTAAACAATATACCATAGTTGTATAAGAACACCAATGTCTGTAGGTAAATATAAAACTAATTGTGCTATAACAGCACACTTTCTCACATTATTTATAATGGCTTCACAAAATTATACTTTTACATTAATCTGCACAAGTGTTTTCAACCAGCAAAAATTTTTCTTTGTGCTGCGATTCAAACTCAGGTCTTTCAAGCCAACACGCCGGGCATGTTACCATTACACCATTCGGCTGCTGATTGCAAGTTTCCAGATCCTTAAAAATGTAGTGGTTTCTCTCATAATCTAATTTTTGAAAATCCAGAAAATTCAATGAAAATGAGATCTGCTCCATTTGTAAGTATTCTTTGCTCTGTTGGTGGAAAAAATGTGGAGCATTTTTTGAGAATAAATTTTTTATAAATTGCATTAATTTCAAACAGAAATTACAAAACTACTTGTTTTTCAAAACCTTATTTAAAAATCCAAAACCTTTCAAGAACTAATCTTTTAGAACAGATTTTATTAATGAAAAATATCTCTATCTGCAATATTGTACTTTTGCAATGTTAATGTTTTGCAATTTTTGAAAATACCTTGAGTTCAATGAAACAGACCAGAACAATTTTCTGTTGTTTAAGTCTTTTTTTTACTGCTACATGATGAAAAAATTAAAGAAACAATTTAGAGATGTTTTTGAGAAAATAATTATTTAAAAAATTACCAACTTTTCACGCAAAATTACACAAAAGCTATTCTTGTTAATAAAAAATATTCCAGACCATATTTCAAAATCTGTCCTTGAATAAAGTATTTCATTAAGGAAAAACATCTGTTATCTTCAATTTCTTCATTCTAAAATTCTGATATTTCAATGAAAATGATACCTACATCATCTTTTTAAGTATCCTTTATGCACTCTGAGGACAAAATTTAGTAAAAAATTGGGAGTCATTTTTGAGAAAGTTTTGAAAATGTTGTCGTGGTTTCAAGTAAAAAAAAATCTAAATATACGTTTCTAATTTGCAGGCTCTCAAGTTCATTCAGATCAATCGAGGAATATCAATTTTAGAGAAAATCATCGGAATGCTTTAGGTGCTAGAGTTGACCACTGACAGATGTTTTACCATCAGACAATTTTTCAGTATTAAGGACCCACAAAACGTGAATTCTGACTACTCAAATGTTGGAGAAAGTAATTTTCTGCATATTGGAACAATTATTTATCTACTTTTTCATTACCAGAACCCAACAATAAGAATTTTCTGTCGAACAATCACAGATTTCTGCCGCAATATTACAATTCTTTCTCTTCTACATGAACATAGTATGGTGAGAAAGTAAAAGTTTATATTAAAAGCAGATATTAGATGTAAGACAAAAGAGAGAATACAAGTATAGGTATCCCAATCTTCTTAATCATTATTTTAAAACATTAATTTTTAGCTTTACATGATGCCAAACAATGTACTTTAAAAATTACACAAAATTCTCTTTTATACAAATATACTATAAACTGTAGTTTTTAGGGAGGTCCATGTCATAGGCCGATTCACCTACCTTACAAAGCCAAACCCTTCTAGGTTGTGTTCTTAGGTCTGTACAAGCACTTCAAGTTAAGTGTTAAATTTTTGCAGACTTACTGCAGCTCAAACTGTGTTAGTATTCTTGGAATGTTCTTGTTGTGTCTGTGTTTGTTGCACTTCTGAAATTTGTTACAGGTATGCCGTGAGGGTGATCAAACTAATCTAGGAAGTCAATCAAGTGTAAGAAATAAGTTATTGGTTGTTGGTGTGGTAATAATGCTAGTAATTGCTATGGGAATTGTAGTTGTGGATGAGATGGTGGTGGTGTGTGTAATAATTGGTAAAATTTGTAGTGGGGATGGTGATAGTGGTGGTAGTTGGAATGATATTTGACATCACTAGAACTCAGACTAACCACTTTGCCTGTCATATTTTTTATATGGAATTATTAGCAATAATGTTGCTCACCCATAACTTTTTTTCAGTCATTTGTTTTCTCATCATGCAGATTTTACAATGTCCAAGTTCATCTAGTAGAACAGTAGAACCCCCTTTGTAATAGACGTTTGCACACATAGGTTTTGTTTATAACAGTTGGGAACTCTTATAAGTGAGAAATAGTAAAATATGTTCTTATATCTTCACATTTTCTTTTAACATTTTATTAAAAGTAAATTTCTTTCGTTTATATAATTACTCTTGTGAGTCAAACTCACATCACAATTTTCTTGCATTTACTACTCATCATATATAAGGAAATGAGTGATGCATGTATTCTCCCCTGCTGTTGGTTAACTTCGAACTGCTTCCTGGATGCCAGGATGACACAATAGTAAAGTATAGATGATGACAAACCATATGCTGCAGAGGGTAGCAGGGTATTGAGGAACTTGTAGATCTATGCAATTAGTAAGCTGCGGCTTTATAGGCACGAAGAACTGTAGAAATAGGCAGGGAAAATAGGCATTTAAAAAGGCATTTTAAATTTTTCTTATCCTTATTTATGTACTTGTGTAGAAAGTTTCTGAAGTAAACATAACATAGTTACCTTCATGGAATGTTTGCTTTCACTGTTCTGACAAATCCTCATAGAAATCCGTTCTATCATTGTGGGGTAATTCGCACAAAAACGGCTGAATCATAGCAGCTACCATTTTGCTTTTCATTAAACGTAATCTGATACTTAGCAATTCTGCACTCAGTGTACAATACTGCACAGTATGATCTTTTTCCTCACATTTAAATTAATCATAATTGAAAATAATGTGTGATTGGTGTTAATCGCCATGCATTACACAAATGTTGAAACTGGTAGTGTTTCAATAGCACATACTTTCCTGTATTATATCTAAAAACTATTTCAAAATTTGCAATTTTCAAAAATTCAGAGAGTTTAACAAAAATGAGCCTGCACGATTCTTTCAAGCATTCCATCTTCTATACATGGAAGAAATTTGAAGAAAAAATTTGCAGTGGTTTTTGAGAATTTAAAAAGATAATATTCATTAATTTCAAGCAGAATTTTGGCAAAAACCAATCTTTAAAAAAAATTCATTAACTTTTTGTAAATATCTGAATTTATAGAACAGATTTCATTGAAGACAAAAATCACTGTTTTTAATATTGTACTTTTGCAATGTTAAGATTTTTGCAATTTTTGAAAATAGCGTTTGTGAAAATGGGACTTGACACCAATTTTTATATAATCCTTTGACATATGAAAATTTTTAGAAAAATTTGAAGGTTGAAGAAATTTGAAGTTCTTTAGTAAAACTTCAAAATGCATAGTAAAAAATAACTCAACTACCACCAATGATTTTGAATGTGTTTCATAATATGAAATACCTGCACTGTGAGGCAGTAAAATGGAACTTGGATTTGATAGTTGTTCAATTTCTCTGTACTCTCCAGGATAAAAACAAAAAAAAACTGTACAATTAAAAAAAATTATTAAGGAAAATTGCATTTTGATCAATAAATACGAGAGTAAGTAACACATGCATTTAGACACAAAATAAACATTTATAGGCACTATAGAATTCTTATACAACACTCCTAATGCCTCAAAATGCATAAGCAACCTAAAAGATTTTTTTCCATTGAAGGAAAAAAATTGGTAAATAGGTAAAAATCCTCAGCTTACTTGTTAGTCAACTGTCTGAAAGACCTGGGGAGGGCATAGGGCTAACAGAGTGAAGATCATGCCGAGTACATTCTAATTGTTTTGGCGCATGCTGCATTCTCCATAGGCCAATGACAAAATTTTAGGCGGGGTATAATTCATAAGAATTCTGCAAATTGAGCCAACAAGTCATAAAGTGACTTTTATTAGATTATAAAAATGTTTTAGTGTCTTTTTATGTTTAAACAGAAAATAAAATATTCAATATTTATTGTTTGTCTGAGAAAAATTTAAGGAAAAGTAATGATTTATATCCTCCATGACAGGATGAATGCCAATGGTCTTGTTAAATCATGGGCAAGATTTTGTCTACTTTCAAGTATCTGCAGAGCCTTATGTAAAGCTGGATTTATTGAATGAGTCAATTGAGCCTCCCTGTCCATTTCTTTGTAAACCTCCCCAGCATAATATTATGAACCACTAACTTCTCAAATTACCAGTTGCCACTGAAACACATTTCATAAAACAGTACTAAATCAAGGAATAGAACCAATGTGGATAGATTTGTCATGTCAATACATCAATTTGTCATGTCTCCAATGCACACTCCCTTGTGATAATATTCATCACACAAATTCAGCACACTCCCTTGTAATAATATTCATCAATATTGTCATTTTCTAAATACTCATAGCCAAAAGTTTTAGAATCCTGAGATACACCTTTCAGGCTTAGGAGAGTAGGCTGATCTATCATTGCTTTGATAGTAATCTCGGTAGTAGTTCGGTAGAAATCTTCACAGGTTCCCTGTATTCTTATATTGTACCTCCAACACTGTTTGTAATTGTGTGATGATAAGAGTAGTACAGATGTTCAAATGTCTTCTAGAAGGGAGGTTTCTTGGTCCAGCGCATGTGCAAATCTGTTTCTGTTGTACTTTGATTCCTCTCTTCAATTTTGATCTTTTCTAGTTTACCCAAATGTTGTGCTATGATGAACTCCCATATTAGTTCACATCATATGTCACAACAATTTTAAACATTTTCATGGATGCTGACACAAGCTTAGGTTCCTTATTCTGTTACAACTTTTGTTGCGGTATTCATACTTTTTCAAAGATGTTTTTGAAAACTCAATTCTGAATTCTAGGTAGTTAAATCTAGATATTCAAAACTAGAAAAAGAGAGAGTAAGAGAGAATATTAATTTACAAATAAAAATCCATGCTCCTAATCATAATAATCTGGATGCATACAGTTTGCATCTGGAAGTTATGCATTGGTATATCTAGAAAGTCACCCTTTTAGATATAGTACCAATTGGTATATCTAGCAGATGTGGCTAAGCCTCTACAAGTGCCTTTCAAATCCTTGTTGAAATTAAAATCATAATTTAATACAAATACGATCAATCTATTTTCTACATGATGATGCTGATATTATGAATTGTCTCTATAGACATTTAATAATTACTGATTTACACAAGAACTTTTTCAATTTTTACTTCTTAGCTGCCTTGAAGTGGAATTATAAGAATTTGATAGTTTGTTTCTGTTCATTGTTTGTTCATTCTTAAATTAGTGTAAAATGAAAATATTAATTTACATTTTTGGCATATATCACTTTACAAATAAAAAAAGTTCAAGTAAAAATATAAACTCCTATTGTTGGTCCTACCAAACAAACAAATCACAAAAATCAAAGTTCTTAAACTAATTTTTCTTTAGTGTATTGTCTTTAGTGTTATCTCTAAGAGATCCCCAAACAGTCCCATGTGATATCAAATTTTTCCACAAAGTTCTAAGCATTTTTATCATTTCCACTGCACACTAACTTTCCCTGTTTAAAGAGAGTAATGTGATCTGTGAAAACATGGAAATAATTATCATATCACTTGTAAATGATGGAAAATAGGTAGTGCGTACCTTTTCTTCTGCATGTTTACTGTATTTGCTCGATTGAGAGACTACATATTAAATAATTAATCATATTTTCTCGTATATTATTGTCTTGATTTATTTTTCCATCTTCAAAGCTTTTGTAATTCTTAGGTATTCTCATGTATTAGATTTCGTAGATTTCAAGCTTAAGAATTAATTTAATCCTTTAAACTCTAGGATGTGTAATATCTTTGATGCTTTGTTGAGTGTTGTCATCTTGTTAAATCATTGCATGTTGAATTTAATGCATTACACTCGCTCACTGTTTTCTGAAGAGGTAGTGGAAAAGTCAGTATATTCATTCTATTATTATTTCTGTCCAATTTATTCACTTATCATAGGGTAATTGTTTCTTACAGTGAAGTTTCAGGAGTATGTATTATTGAATGTCAGTTTGTAGTTGATAAACAATAACTATTGTTTCTTTAAAAGCATGGATTTTCTACTTGTATAGCCATGAAATTATTTCTGTTTTGCTGTTTACCCAATATTGGTGTTAAGGTTTTTAAAAATTTGGTCATTTATGTTGAGACAACAAATAATAAAAATTAATGTGTTAATTTGTAGCGATTTTATAATATCTTCAAAATTTTTAAATTTAAACAATGATAGTTTTCTAGATATTCTTGTCCCTTCTAAAATGAAACTAAATGATTTGTAAATTCTGAAATTTGACAAATCTGTTGTAATTAGCTTCAGATATGAACTGTGGGGAAGCTTACAAAACGCTTTTCTGGAACAAATTATTATTTCACTTGATTTCATTCAAAATCCTACAAGAATGTATAACAGTTCAAATGCCACAAATTATTAAGTCCAGTTATGATTTCACATGTGATGCAAATAAAGTGTATATGATGATGATCTGGGCTATAACATGCAAAAATTTATGAATTTTTTAGTAAAATATCAAGAACAATAGTTATATATTCAATGTCCAATGATTTATGTAATTACACATCACTTTTAAATTTCTTCTGCTGTCATTTCTTTATTTGATATATTCAAATTTGGTTCTGAATACTTTTCTTTTGAAATGTTGATCTTGAATAAGAGAAGCTGTTATAAATAAATAAATTAGAAATTGATGTTTAATATTACTTTTGGCAATTGTTTGAATTGTGCAATTTGAAATTAAAATTTTTGAAATTTTTTTTGCATGCTTAATCAACAACTCCTCATGAAAACCATTGTTTGATTATAATGCAGTAATGTTTTCTCTTTGTAGAATTGTCAAGTGGTAATCCGTGAGCCATTTAGAGATGGTAGAGAGAACACCTGGACAGGGACTGGCTTCATGCGGACGTTTGAAAATTCAGATTTGGAATTCACTGTCGATAACATCCAGACAAGCATGGAGTATGATATAGTAATTCGTTATGAACCTCAAGTAAGTATGTGGCACTTTTGAAATTATTTTGCCATTTTCAAAGTTGTTGGTTCCTCAATGCACAGGCTTTGACAATATAGTCAAATTCCTTTCTATATATTTCAACTTTGCGATAATCTTTTCCCTCACTTATTTAGTTGACTGTCCTCCACTGATAATATTTTACTTAATTTTGTTTCTTTCTCTTGATATATGTCAAGAGAGATCTTGTAAAATCAAAATTAAAAACTAAGTTATTAGTATGATGCCTTTGCTGTTCTGCTCATGCACTTTATTTTTCATTTCATTAAATATTTATCTCTAGAAAAATTGAAATTATAACAACAAAAATAACTTTCTATGTCAACATCTCTCTCTCTTTCTTCTTTTCTTTTCCATTCGTTGTCTTTCGTGCCTTTACAAAACAAAACTCCAATTGCATCGATACCTTCCCTTCTCTCTTCACTTTCACCTTAACCTTTGCCTCCTTTCTCTTTATCTCTCCTATTTTTTCTTTCATCAGCTTGTTTCATTTTTCTACAGACATTCTTTCCTGTTCCCTTACTTTCTTTTCAGATTCTTGTCCACCCACAGTCTGCCTTAAAACACCTTAAATCTGTCTATAAATTTAAATATTGCATGGATGTCCTAATGGTAGTTTAATGATGCTGCATATGTGCAAACTAACTATTTAGAAAAATATTGTGCAGCTTCCAGGCCAGTGGGATGATGTGCGGGTAACTGTGGAAAGAGATGGCCCTGTGGATCAAAATGGTCCCTGTGCAAACTCTCATCCTGAAGATGATAACAAGCATGTGACTTTATCTTCAAGTAAGTTTCCTCTGTTAATTGAAATTGTGCTAACAAGATCTTCAATTTTGTTGCTGAATTACCCAATGATGATGATGATGACAATGACTGTGATGATGATGATGATGATGATGATGATGATGATGATGATGATGATGATGATGATGATGATGATAAACTTTCTTTGTAGGTGCAAGAAGTGCTACAGTGTATCCACCAGTTTGTCTGGAGGCTGGTAGATCGTATAAAGTACGCCTTGAATTTAAACGTTACAATAATGAAGTGGATTCACCATCTGCATCAATTCTAGTAGATTCGGTAGGTTTTCTTTTCCCATGTAAATGCATTCTTTATTATGAATAGACATCGGATGTTTAGGGAAATGCCTATTTTTTTCTAGAGAACTTATTCAAAGACTGATAATAAATGTCCACGAATCATGACAAATGATGACATATGACGAAGTTTTATAATGCTTATTTTTGCTTATTTTAGCATAAATGCCTATTTTTTGCATAAATACCTTTTTTAGGACTTTTTTTGCCTTTTATTTATTATATTTATATACAATGCTAAGATATCGGAAAATCGGTGATGGTCCAACATGACCATTCATTATGAAATCTTCAATTCACGTCTTGAAATTTAAAATTACGAGTGAATTCCCAAAAGTATACCAACTGATTTTTCTCCATTTCCCTATTTCATAAATACCAGCCATGATCTGAGAACATGGACGATACACCGAGAGAACAGAAATTTTAAGTGGAAATAAAGATAAATTCACAGAAGGTTTCAGTGGTGCTTGTGTTGGATTGCTAAAATATATGCCAGTCACATCATTCAGATATCCTTCTCCGCATTCAAACTGACTTTGTCTCCCAGTCGTCGCAAATTTGAAATTGTGATCCTTGAAAAGTTACTGGTAATATGTAAATATTACTGGTTAATGGAAATTATTAAGAATAAAATGTAGAAGAGTTGTAAATGTGTAAATCTAGTTTTACATTAAAATATACAATTGGTTTTGTGCATTTAAGTTTACAAAATAATATAGATAAAAAATACAATTTTTCCATTTTATTGTGTATGGCTCTTATGACAGTGCCTTTTTTCTCCTTATTCTTGACTTTTTCAGCGCCTTTTTAGGTGCCTAAAAGACGATTTTTTAGTGCCTAAACATCCGATGTCTAATTATGAAGATTATCAAGTTTGTTTTTCTTATTATTTATATAATTTTCTGTACTATCTTCATCATATATAATATTATAAGAATGTCATATACTATTTTCTAGATTAGTTATTTCAAACAGTTATGCACATCCAAGATACTGTAAACATAATTGCTTCATATCATCCACAATATCCAAATAGTAGAGGCAACTGCTTGATGCTAGAGTTACGAGTTCAAATCGTACATAAAGCTTGAATGTTTTATCATGTGATTGGGTGTTGTAGCTACAAGTAAACCACCATGTATCACATGTAATAATCTGAATGATCCTTCACCTTTTCATAATTGTCCCATTTACTGATATAAACAGAATATTACCAATATAAATGTTTCAGTCTTTAATTTCCATGTTTAACTTGTTAATGCTCATGAGTTGATTCATTGTTAGGCAAGTTGCACTAAGCTTTATAAGGATGACTGCTTACTAAGAGGCTGTTTATTTTATTATCAACAAATTACTCAAGTACCCATCTTGAATTATGTAAAACATTTTCCTAATTAAGCCTATAAATTTTTACTTATCAATTCTGAAAAATCTAATTCACATGATCGTTTTACTTTCATACAAAATTAGTTTATGGTACCCTTTATGAATGTATTTCAAATATATAAATAATATTCTTAGCTGAGGAAAACAGCTAGAGGGAAACACATATTATCTGAATAATATTGCTGCCAGCACCTGACAAGGGAGAGGGGGTTCCGTTAGCCAATGAGAGGTGTCAAATTCCGTTGATGTCACTGCTAAGTTGCTGATGCTTAGTAAGAATAAAATGAAATGTAATAGCACAAAGGAACTGAAAATTGAAGAGCTCCATTACATCTTGGTTATATATTGTGTGTGTGGTTCTGGGTCATCTACTGTTGTGTGCTCTTATTGCGATTTGTTTCTTGCTACTGTTGTGCTCTGATGCAAGAACAACCTCATGACTACATGTCTGCCACCTGAGTAAGTGGCAACATTGCTCTACCCCACCTCCAGCTGTCAAGTAGATAGAAATATTATTTGAACTATAGGCTAGATGTTCAAGGTTGACATATTTTCATTCAGTGCTGTTCATACTCTTGGAATTCTTTATACTGTCCTCATGTCATTGAGATTGTTGAATTAAGCCTTCTGTCTGGCAATTCTTATTACAAAATACATTTTGTAGTGACTGGAATTAAACCCATATTAAATTAATTTATATTTTTTTAAGCTTATAGTTTTATTTGATGATTCAGATTGCATTGATTCCAAGAATTGAGAGTATACCTTTCTTTGAAGACGGCTCTCCTGCTAATGAACTGAGGCGACAAGAATTTGAACGATACCACTGTGGACAGTATTTCCAATCAGTTTCAAAAGGACATGTTCCAGAAATTTGCAACAAGTACCACTATAATATTGGTTTTTATGTGTATGGTGGTGCATTCTGTGAGTATTTATTCCAGATTTTAAACTTAAACATTTAATAAAATTTTACTAAGAAATATCCTTTGTAATAATTATTTTATTAGGTTGTTCAATAATGGAGGGGGGAGGACAGATGATTATTAAAAATCTATTTCTAAAATTATAATTATTACCTTATTAAGACTTACATACTATTACTATAATAAATTCATGGATATTAATGGGACCATTTTTAAAAGTACAATAATTATGTATGTATAAATGATTACCAAAAGTTACTTGGGAAAAACATAATTTTGAAATCAGATATCTACATGTTATCATTATGATTAGAATTACTCTGTGAACATTTATACACAATTTCATAATTTAATGCATAAAATAATTGTTGCATGCCTATTTTTGGCAAAATGAATGCCAGATCATCAGGTCTCTAGTCTTTACTTTCATCAGTTTGATTCTTGTAATTTACTACTTATAGGAATCTTACATTTTATCTTTAGATTAAAACTGAGTAAATCACAAGAAGTTGAAATTAACAAAGAAAGAAAAGAAAAAGTACATTGCATTGAAGAAAACTGTGGTGAACAGGTGAAATGCTCTATCCTCAGAAATCATTAGTTCAGACTCTCCAATAATTTAAAAACATTACAAAAAATCGATGATTCCAGTCTATTTAACTATATATGTGTAGCAGACATTTCAACCTAAATTGTAAGGTCCAATTACTCTTTAGGTCAAAATGTCTGTTACAAATATATAGTTAAATTGACTGGAATCATTGTTGTTTTGTAATGTTTGATTTATCCAGTGAATCCTGATTTATTTAATTTAAAAACAGTTAGAAAGTCCTGATGTAATATGTATATTTGGTGTGTATCTTTCATTCCACTATGTATGCATGTAATGTAAACAACATCATTTTATAACTGTTTGTTGTAAAGAATAAGTACAGTAGAACCCGGCTAATCCGAACAAAATTCAGGAGAGAAAAAAAAACAAAACAAAACAAATAAAATTCATATTTGCAGTGGAAAGAAAGGATGTTATAATTATTGTAGAACTGAACAACTAATTATTGAAATACATGTCAAAATGACAGGTTTATTGTACTGGTAACTACGGTGTATATCATATGTATATGTAGCAGTAATTTTTACTCTGAGGAACTTGCAAAATCGGGAATCTTCTTTTGCCGTAAGGAATTGAATCTGCTTTATAATTGTATGTAAAATTTAATTTGATAGTACATACATACATACGTACATGCTTAATGATGCGATGTAATGATGTGATCACTACATTATGTTGCCATTTTCTCACATTGCACACCACATTGCATCGTCCCTGGTAATCCTATATGTGTATTCGTATGATACATTTTTTTGGATAATCCGAACATTTCTGAATCCAAACAGACCACACCCTCAATTAGTTCGGAATACTGGAGTTCTACTGTAAATAAATAAAACGGAATAGATTGAGTAACACAAAAATAAGAAAAATCTGTGAAAAATGAGAACTAAAGATGAGAAAATTGAAAGGCTAAGTTTGGTTAATTTCACTGTCATGAATTGCCATGACGAAACTGTCAATGCATGGCACGCCTTGATGTAGGTTGTCATTTTGATGTTAATTTAATTTTCAGCATGCGAGTGTGATCCTACTGGCTCTCTAAGTTCTCTTTGTGCACCTCTTGGTGGTTTATGCCAATGCAAACCTAATGTTGTGGGTCGTAAGTGTGATCGTTGTGCACCTGGCACTTATGGTTTTGGCCCTGAAGGATGTAAAGGTAAGTTGTGAAGAAAATGTCTTGAATGATCATTGAAATTTGATATGAATAATATTTGTTTGGATATTTCTAAATATTGTTAACTAGTAACAAATGTGAAATGCAGTGTTATTTTATTGATAATTGTTCTGGAACCCTGGATCAATGAACCAGCTTTGATGGTTCTGGGCATCAATTGATGTCACTGCAGTGCCTCTGACTGGGGGGTCCTAGGGTTTGATTCCCAATGGTGGCAGGATTTCTGACACTAGCTAAATAGCTAGGTCAAATTTAGTAGTTGTTTGGCGAAAAATCTAGATGCCAGCTGCTGTGATCGATACTTTTCTGTGGTTTCTCCAATAAATACCAGACAAATGTCAGAGCACTACCCTAACAAAAGGGCAACGGGTTGTTTATGATCTTTCCTTCCTCTTTCTTGTCCTATCCTCACCCCTTATTACACACACTTACTCTTACATGCATTACACTACCACTACCACACGTTGGGAGACCAATCAGCAGTTTATCCTGACTGGGGTGATGTCCCGCTGGTGGGAAATATTATATCTGCACATTTTCTTGAGTCTTGGAGTAACTACCCCCACTTATTTTCTAACATTAGTTGAAATAAGAAGATATGTTCATGATGAGTGTTGTTGACAAAATCTAATTCTCAGAAATGTATGCTCCCTTGTAATAGAAACTATTTTACATCAGAAAATGAGTTACAGATATAATATAATTAACCTGTCATTGAAATAACCAATCCTCCCACTCCTCTCCCATCTAGCAAAATGCGGGCCCCAGAAAACATGAGCAGATAATACCTGGTTGGGAAAAACCCTGCAAGCCAACATGTCGGTTAGTGTGGGATCTCAACATCAAGTGGGCAAAGAACACTTCGACCTCCCATAAAAACATGCCCTTCACTTATAGGACTAAGCAGTTGACATACCTGGAAACATGAAATAATCAATCAATTAATGGATCAATAACAGCATATAAAGTCAGGAAATGGAACCTTCTTCATTTCAACCAACTTCAGGAAATGCAACCTTGTGTAAAATTAATATAAGAGAGTCTACATTTTTGAGTTCAACTAATGAGAAACAAATACTTGATTATTAATAATACTGAAAGTCAAAAATGCATAATAACATTTGCATAGTTAAAGATAATGTTCATTGAGCCTGTCACATTTTAAACAGAGTTTACTTTTCTAAATATCTTGGGATATATACTGATAGCAACCCAAATTGGCCCAATCACATTAACGTAATAACATATAAATTGAGATGTTTGATTTATGTTTTCTACCAGATAAAAACTATTTTGAACCAAAAACAATTATTATTTATTTATAATACCCTATTTTGGTTATGTGCCACTTACGAAGTTATTATGTGGGGTGATGCATATAAGGTAAATATCTAAGCAAAAGAAGATTTTGAAAATAATTTTTGATAAACCTTACACCTACCTGGCAGAATTAATTTTCAAAGATCCTGTAATCGTATCTATAAGAAAATTCTTTTGGGGGAAATCTTTTTTAGATAATTATGCATCCCTAAAACAAGGAAAAGACAGATTGTGTGTGAGTGATCGAAGAAGTAAAGTACTACTTCCACCCTTAGAGAATAAGGAAATTACTAGAAGATGTCAGTTATAGAGATTGTCATAGCTTGATGACAAATATAAAAAGTTTGGATTAAATAAAACTGAAATAAAAATAATAGATGTAAGAAAAAGAAGAGGAAAATGCTAATTGATACGACAGCAGATTTTCTTGATTCCTTAATTAAACCTATGACCTAATTTCTCTTATATTTTTCTTAATGGTTGTCTTTACAAGCTGGCTGAGTGAACTTGTTTTAGTTCTTAAGAAAAAACAATTTTTATGAATGTATCATTTTGTTAGATTTGCAGTCACAGGATTAATTGATTAATTCCTCTCATAATTTATTGCCATTATTTTTATAATCTTATAAATTTGCACTTCAGTCTGTAATAAATAATTTTCCAGAGGTGTATTTTGCAAATTAATAATTTGGGTACTTTTAAAAATACCAGAATTGGTAATTAAGCTAGAAATACAATCATATGCCTCTTGCATTGTGGAGGACCGGAGAAGTCAGTTAATTGTATCAAAGTTGGATGACATATAATAGTATAATATAATATAAATCTCAAAATTGAAGGGTTTTTTACAAGAACCTAACAAGTCCAAAATTCCATATTTTGAGATATTTCACCATTATTCCCCACAATTGTCATTATCTGTTGGGACACTTTCTTTTTGGCAAGTGCCAAAAACATTCAGAAGTAAGGTGGGCAAAAATCATAAATTCATTATTATGCACGTCTACGTTTTGAAGTTTTTGGTGCCTTCTGAAAAATTTTGGTTCTTGTAAGAAACCCTTCAATTGTTTGACAAATATACATAATTTTGATTTTGCTTTGTAGCCTGTGAATGTAATTCAATTGGATCCTTGGACAACTTCTGTGATGTAAAAACAGGCCAATGTAAATGTAGGCCTAATACATATGGCATTGGCTGTGACCAATGTGAGCTTCGGTTTTGGAACTTCCCAAATTGTCAGCGTTGTGAATGCAATGGACATGCGGAACTATGTGATCCCAAGACAGGGGCTTGTCGGGATTGTCAGTCAAGCACTCAAGGTCACAACTGTGAGAGGTAAGGGGTAGTGAAAAGTAACATGAAATAACTAAATATAAGAGGTCATTCAATAATTAAACAGACAAATAGCTGCACAGCAAAAATATTTCATTAAATCAATACAATATTTTTGTGTACTTTTCCATGTAATCCTTACTGGCTTCTCTGCACTTGTCCCATCTTCTTAAGAGTCTCCTTACCTTCTCAGCGAGGAATTCTTGACCTTGATCTCAAAGTGTTTTACACTATTTTCTTTACCACTTCATTGTAGTTGAACTTGATGCCAGGCAAAGCTCCTTTGATTGGACCAAACAGTTAAAAATCTGATAGGAGGTCCCAGTCCCCTTTGCCAATAGTTTTCAGTATTGGTTGTGCTGTATGAAGTCGAGCATTGTCTTGGAGCACACCTTTTCTCTGCCATTGTGGACATTTCTTGTTCAATGCAAGCTTGACATTGTTCACAATTTTGTCCAAGTAGTTAACAATGTTCCAAGTGCCTTGCTTCTCCAAATAATCACAGAAAATTGGACCATGGACATTTCAAAATATGATTAACATGGCCATACCGATGGTTGCACTTTCAATTTCTTATGGACAGGTGATTCTGGGTGTTTCCACTGCATGCTTTGACCAAATTCAGCTCAAAATAATGTATGCAAGTTTCATCACAGGTTAAGAACCCATCCAAAAATCTTCACCTTTGAAATTGAAATCATTTTTTAACTTTAAGCAAACTCAAAATGTTACGTATTTGCAATGAACATCAAGCTCTATTGGAACCTACATTGCACAAGACATACAATGATTCAGCTTATTCTGAATGATAGAGTGAGTTATCAAAACGTATTTGACAATTTTCCACAATTCGTTGAAGCATTTGTAAGTTGTTAGTCTACTCGGGTATGTGAATCAGTATGACATTCTCATGCCAAGATCAGTGTTTTTTTCAATTTATTTATTTATAATTAACAGACAATTTGTCCATAATTTACTACAAAACAAAGTGCTAGAGTAATAATAATTTACAAATATGAAACAATATCTCACAAATAAACAGTATAACAAAATAATAGATCTGAAACTTTACAATATAATAATTAAAATAAAATACTGGTACAATGAAACAGAATAATCATCTTAATGTACACAACCAATTGTTCATACTTCCATAGTTTTAACTGTGTGTTGTTGCCATGTTCCAAGAGCAATGCTTGTCAGTGTCGCTTTTGCAGCGAGTTTTCAACTTTTTCACCCACTTGTAAAAATTTGCAACATTTGCAACTGCTGCCATATTATTTGCTCATCCAAAAGAATATTTCTGGCAGTTGTATACTTTCCAATTGTTAAAAAATCGTAACACAGAACGCTGTTCTTCAAAAGATTAAGATTTAAAAGACTTTCTTCGAATGGACACACCATTGTAACTAAGACTTTAGAGGTAATGTTTATGTAAAAATTAATTGAATAACTGAATAACACTCTTTGCAAGGTTGCCAACTAACCTTCATTGCAAACCAGCCCAGAGGAAGACCACGACAAAATGGTCAAAATGTTGGCATTATAACCTTAAATGTGGTGTCACCTGGACAGCCAAGATCTTTTGTATCACAGCAGCTTGACCTTAGAGGCTGTTTCTAGGGCCTGGAAATAAATAACACAGACGCCCTGACACTCATCATTGACACCTAATAAAACAAAAGACTTCCAGTAAGAGATAATAATTGATCCTCAAATTCACTCCAGTTGTTCAGTCAGTTTGCTCAATATTACTGTGACATTCAAAGCATTCAACATGCATATTGTATGCTTTATGGTGTAGGTCTACTTATTCACTCTGTTTTTATGGTAAATAGAGGTACTAAAGAACTTAAGAATATAGTGATTAATGTGCATCTTTGTGTCTATGTCTTACTCTGTGTTTGGGAGACCTCTCAGAAAACAGACACAAGAAATCATTTGTATTCATGAATATTTTAAGAACTTAAAAATTAAGTTAAATTAAAGCATCAAAGTTACACAGATGACAAGTGAAGAGATTGATTTATCTGCTCTATTATCAAGCTGAAACTCCACCCTAGGAATGGTGGGGGATCATATTACAATGAATGCCCCCCGTTCCCTATATCCGTCCTCCCTGTCCCCAAAAGTAATTTTCTAACTTGTTAAGCAATAGTTTCACATACATATTTTCTCTAAGACCAATAAAATGCATTGAGTGACTGATTTGCAACTGCGATGAAACCAATGCGTTCCAACACCGATTCCTTTGAGGTAGATTGTATCTTTGCTTACAAATAGATTTGAGAATTTGTAATTTTGAGATTTGAGAATTTGACTACAGCAAACCCAATTATTACACTGTATCTTTATTGTCTAAAATTTCTCATAGAGTTCTACTGACCTTCTCCTCAATCTGATATATTTTTATTTAAACCGAAGTCATCTTCATGTAAACAAAATTTAAACCGAAATTTTAGTAGGTAAAGGCATTTCCTTAAGTGTAAGATCTTTAAATGTTTATGTTCTAAGATAGAATATTTATGTATAAGTTTCCTCATAAAAATTCTTCTATGAATATTCATTCACCACCTTACCATCTACTCTCACATTTTTAACGATCTGTTTTTCTGATTAATTACTATTTTGAAAACTTGGGTGTAACCTTTTGATTAAAGGAGCACTCCTTTGATACTTTTCCGGACTTGCCATATCTAAACAAAGAGAAATAATATTTGTTTTCATTTTAAGAAATATAGTTGATACAATGAACTCCAATTTGCAGGTGTATTGAAGGCTTCTATGGAGATCCTCGCATTGGAGCATCTATCCCCTGCCGACCATGCCCCTGCCCTGGCACTCGAAGTTCAGGGCATTCTTTTGCAACCCATTGTTCTCTTGACCCCATCACCAAGGATGTGGTGTGTGAATGTGATGTAGGATATGCAGGTGAGAAGCAACTGTAGAATATTGGCAATACTAAGGAAATTTTATTTTAAGGATCAGATGTATCAAATAAATTCATGTTGTACCTTCATGTAAAATTTGATTCAATTAAAAGTCTGCTCGTTTTGTGCACTGACTTAAAGATTCCAATGTGGACATATTCTCTATTGTTTGCAACCATTTAACATGTAATATAAACAGATAAAACTTTTGCTGAGAGTTACTATGACTCTTATCATATACCATGACTCTTATTATTACTAATGTCAAATTTTCAGATTATGTATCAGTATGTATTTCCTTCAGGATCAAGGTGTGATGTATGCGCGGACAATTACTTTGGTGACCCGGAGGTGCCTGGTGGATCATGTCGAGCTTGCAACTGTAGCAAGAACATTGATATTTCTCGTCCTGGTAATTGTGATGGAAGGTCAGGTGAATGTTTGCAATGCCTCTTCAACACAGAGGGCTTCAACTGTCACGTGTGTCGTGCTGGCTACTATGGAGATGCAATTAATCAAGAGTGCCGAGGTGAGTACTTCAGGAGTTTAAAGTAACTGCTTCAAAGTAATTTTATCAAGGAATGCTTTGATAAAAATTGAGTAAGCATGTGGATAAATGAATATTTGCCGGTACTTTGATATTATTCTTATAATTCTGACTGACATAGCAGGAAGCAGGATAGCCTACAAGACTAGAAATCTTTAAATCTGATCATTTGAAGAGGCCTGGGAAAAACAGGGAAATTTGTTTGAAAATCAAGATTTTTTTCATTATTTGTTATTTTATTACTATTGGGACAGCTTCAGACACATCATTTAATACTGATCATGAGAATTGTTGAAAACAAGTTTTATGTGTCAAATAATAAAGTCAGTAAGGGTGTGAAGTCCTTCTAACTTCCACTTGATGCTTGGTTTATTCTACAGCTCACTGGATGTGAGAGTAACAGGTCAGATAGATATTCATCAGGGGAGATATTTGCAGACTCACCAGGAATCTGATCACTGCAGAATAGCCAACAATTCAGGGTGAATTCACACTCATGCCCATTTGATGAATTTGATTGTGTCAGCTTGCTATGTTGTTCTGATATATTAACTCTGGAAGTTGTCATGTTGTACATGGTCTTTATTTTGTCTTCTAACCCACATCTGGGAGTACCTTCTCTTGTTATGTTAATTTGGCACCTGCATATCTTTACTGCCAGTTGGCACAGTCTTGGCTGGCACATGGAGACAGCAGAGGAGGCGAGCATAAAGTAATATGCTGCAGCAACTGCAGTGTGAGTGTGTGTTTCTGTGTTTTTTTCCATTCAAAACTCATGGCAATTGGATATACAGCTCAAAGGCCAGAATCCTTTTGGGCTGAGTGTGGTAGGGCAGGGAGGTGTGTTGTGGGCTGGAGCATGAGCAGGCAAACGAAATATCTGTTTGTGCAATTCTGACCAGTATGGTCTAGAACCAAAACTGTGATATTGAAGATGTGGAGGGAAGTTATTCCTGCAGGCATTACATATCTGCCAGTAGAAGGCATTACATATCTGCCATACACCTAATCGTGTCTCTTCAATTGTTCAGACTTTGCTAGAATTGGAGAAGCTGAGACAATATGATCAATGGTTTCGACTTATTCATGGCAAATGTGATATTTATCATCTTGGAAAATTTTGAGGAAAACTGAGGATGCATATGGTGCAACATCAGGAATTTCAAAGGCTGCATGGCGCCTCATAGAACAATGAATGTTCATGGAACTTTTCTGTGAATTATTAATGAATCCACAAGAATATTTGTGCAAAATTTATTTTCATGTAATTACAACACTAAAGAAATAAGTAAATAAGCAATGAACACGAACATGAATTGAACGTGAAAGCTTCTTCGGCCGAAGTTTGTGCATTATGCAAAGAAGTGTAAGAGAGGCTGACAACAGTGAAGCTTGGGCAAAAGTAGGTTTTGAAGTTCACTTCTTGGCTGTCCGAGTGACGCCGCGTAGTGGGCTGAGGATCAGCGTGGAGTTTTTCAGTGTTTACAGCCTGCTCTGGTGTGGAGCTCTTCCGTTTTGTTGATTTCTGTTGATATATGTTTGATCGTTATTTGCGGGTGCCGTTATGATTCTCATTTTCCCGCGGTTGTTTATTTTGCATTGTTACTATCACAGTGACACATTGTCGCCATCACTTTGTCCCTCACATTCGTCATTTCTGCCTTTAGCTGCTCCCAAGTTTGAAGTTTTGGGCTGGCTTGTTTGGTTTTGTGGGCTGAGCGGCCGACGTTTCGCCTGTCATGTCGCAGACTTCCTCAGAGCAGTGGCGCCGCATTGCTGCACGTAGGTGTATTGTCCGTAATGTGTGCGTGTAATGTATTGTCTGGCCTGGGCGCCCGGGTGAGGCAGGTGCGCCGTGATTGGCGGAGGGGTCCGTCTGATTGGCTAGCGGTCTGTGCCAACCCGGGTCTCGCGGCGGCCGTCCTCATGGTCGAACAGTGTGGGGCAGCTCCCTCGCGGATTGGTGTTAGTAGGGATTTCCAGGCCGAGTTAAGGTTGAGGCCGGCACCCGCGTTGATGTTGTGCGTCACCCGGACAGCCAAGAAGTCATCGACTCCAGCCATGGAAGCTTACGTGTAGGTTTTGAAGATGTTTCCATAGAAATATATCATTAGCTTCTTCTAACACTATAAAAATAAAGATTCATACAGTAAAATCTGTCTAAACCAGAATCCATCGGGACACAAAAATTCCGGTTTAGGGAGGTTTCCGTTTTATGCAAGGTTCTACACTTCATGACACTTGTGATATAGACGTTTCTGCCCTTAAAGTAGTAAATGACATGACTTTGTTATAATTATCAAAATAATTAACTTATAACGTATTTATGGAAGAAATCACCATTAAATGAATATTCAACACTCTTCATTGACAGCGTCTGAGTTGGACAATACGCTCCTTACTGGCTGTAACCGGACTGCTTGCTGACTTTCACTGCACAATGTGTCACAACCCAGTACTATGACTTTCATCAATTTTTCATTCATCATTATACCTTGCATGGCTTTGAGCAATGGGTATCTGGTCGAAGGGTTATGGTTTTCAACACAGGATAGGGAGACGTGTGAATAGATGCCTGGCCCATACACCTTCCCGCGCTCAGAGAGTCGGGAGAGATGGAATTACCGTATGGCCTATGCCTTGAGGGCCAAGCAACCCCAAGATCGAATTCCACGCTGACAGCTGAAGCCCCATGACTTCAATGTCCGGCTCCTGTGACTAAATCGCAACAAGCTTGCAGATGCATTCAGTTCATTAAGAACATCTCCCGTCTCTGCCAATTGCATTAAATTCATACGAATTCCGTTTTATAAAGATTCTTGTTTTCCTGCAGGACATGAAGAAGTTCCGTTTCCGCATTGGAGAGATTCCGATTTATGCTTTGTAAAGTGCCATTTAACTTCACGGGTCAGATACTTTTTCTGGTTAAGACAGGTTTCCGGTTTGTACAGATTCCGGTTTAGACATATTTTACTGTATAATATGATAAAATATTGTCCTTTACATATTAATACAGAAATACTTTTCATGTTCTATATATTCACTACACTACACTAATTTTTGCCTTACTCTATACAGCAGTAAGAGTATAGAGTTTGGGCATATTAAAAGTTAGAGGTCTGGTGGTGTTCCAGAAATTAAATTTCAATAACACATCATTGAACTGTCTTGAACTAGTTAATGTGCTGGTGCCAATCATATTCCAAATTTAATTCAAAATAGCAAATAAATACAAAATGTATGTGTTCTGTCAATCATTTATTTATTAATTTTAATTAATAGATGTGTGTCCAATACAAAATATAATTTTATAAAAATGATTTCAGACATACTGGGCAGTACAAGATATGATAGCATCAAGAGCATATTACAAATATACAAAATAATAAATATACGATAAATGATTACAAGATCGTTCAATTCTCAGAACAGAATGCAACCAACTTTTCAATTAATTATAACACCTTCCAAAAATTCTACATTCAATTTATTAACATAATTAGACATTTATTTAATGGATTATTCAGTTCAATCATGTGTTTTAATTACTTCTTTTTTGTGATTTCTGTGTCCTTTTCCCTCTTTTGTATACACAATTTTATTTTTCTGTTGTCTTTTTTGTTTTACTACATTCATACTTTTTCAAGATTCTAAGATAACTTTTTCTAAGATTTACACTTAGCATTTTCTCAGTTATTTGTTGCAGGTCAGTTGTTTTGTAATTAAAATTTCTCCTCAGTTTCTCTGTATATTACTGAAACTGTGTTGAAAATTGCAATTGTTTAAAATACATAATTTTGAAAACTTAGCAGTTGTTTTCGTAAAATGTATGTAAAAACAAATTAATGCTGTTCGTTATAACAACAGTCATTCTAAAAGTTTGATCTGCTGTCTTGAATACATGCAGAAAATAATTTTTCAGGATTAAAATTTTTCAAGAATTAATGGAAAGTAGTTCACATGTGAATCTAAAGAACATCTTTAATTTGCTTGACTTTTTTGCAGAATGTGTTTGCAATTTGCTGGGTACCAACAGTTCAGTAGGCTTCTGTGATCGTCAAACAGGGCAATGTCCTTGCCTTCCGAATGTAATTGGACAAAGGTGTGATGAATGTGCTGAAAATCACTGGAAAATTGCTAGTGGAACTGGTTGTGAACCTTGTGACTGTGATCCAATTGGATCAGTAGCAGATCAATGTAATTTGGTATGTGTTGCATGTTTATCATTATGTTAAAAAATGATAGAGAGTAAGTTGTGAACCAGAATCACATTCTTAGGTTTTTATACAGAAAACTTAAAAAAATAATGCAAGACCTTGAAAATTACCTTTTACATTTATACAATCAATTTTTCTTTTTTGTTTCCAAATTTGTTTATTTAAAAGAATCTCTCCCAAGATGAATTTGAAGAATTATTTTGTAATTTTATCCAAACAATAAGTCCAGCAGTACTCCAAGGCAACAATTTTAGCCTAGAAGAAATTTGAAAAATTCACTGAAGCCATGTTTTGACAGTTTACTAAACTTCAGAATCAGTTGTGAACTGCCTACCACCCAGATGTTTATTCATTGATCTGAAGAGGCCCCAGAAAATTACTGGGTGCTCATTTAGGCTGTTGGTCTGACAATAGCACTCAAGTTTCATTATGGCACTTCTGGTGTAAGATGCTCCTCTGACTTCCCCATGTGACACTAACAATTTCCATTTCTTTAGCCAATTGAAAAAGATGGAGCCCTCGTTCCCTTATGTTCTGAACCTCTCTTCCATTATTCTTTAAGGGGATCTGAGGATGATTTTTTTGAAATTACTAAGATAGTTTTATTATAATTTCAGTTTTACACATGTTTTTTTCCACCTTATCACAGTTGTGGGCCTGGCAATGAAGCCTGTCACTATTGTGACTCCATAAGTACTAAGCAGATGTGATTAGTAAAAGTAGCTTATTTGTCAACCCAACAATAGTAACAATATGGTGAAAATATGTGTATAATTGTCAAGGGTATAAGGAATCTAGGAAGTTGTATGAAAAAGTCTTGTTAGCTTAAATGGTAGAGCAACTGCATGTAAACTAGGAGATCCATTCTCAGTCTAGGCATTCAGTTCTTTGAACTGCTCAGTAGTTTAGAATTTCAGTTTTATTTGTTTTCTGTTCATTTGCAGAACTGGTATTTACACAAAGATAGGAAAGGCTTTGATATTCGTTTCTTTATTGTGATATGAGAGAACATTGTTTTTAGAAAATTTTAGTACTTTCAATCCACCAGATAAAGTGTATAATATTATATTATTTATATATTATTATTATTACTATTATTATTATTATTATTATTATTGTTATTGTTATTATTATTTTTTATCTAAATTCGTTCTCCAAAATGATAATAACATAATGTAGATTTTATAAATGTATTTAACCCTTAGATGCACCACATGGGTCTAAGAGGCCAGGGAGGCTTTTAAGCATTAATAAATCCACGAACGCAACTCAGATGTCTTTCTACATAATAAATGTCTCTACAAATTTTATGAATAATGTGTTTTGAATAAACATATGCAATAAAATTTTACATTTTGCAGACATTTTGAAATATTCAAAGTTACCTTGCTTCTGCATCTCATGGGTTTTTAGGGCCCCTGTAAACGAGTGTCGGTTTTTATTGTTTTACAGTTGACACTTCTGGTCTCTCCATTGAAACTATGGAAGAATATAGATAAGCTCTGAATTGAAGCAGATAACCAATGGATATAACATTTTGTCTTCTGTAAAAAATCATTATTGGTGAAGTTGGTCTTGCAGAGTCAGGACATTATGAACTCACACGTCCTATTTTGAATTCTGGGAGAAATATTACCATGGATCGCTATTGTGTATCACTAGCATGATATTTCAATCAGAAAAATATCACTGTTATTGAAACTTTACAACCAAATCGACATGCCGAACCTGCTATCATGAAGTCCAATCTGCAACAAAAAGTATTCTTCAGTAATCGGTTTTCATGAAGAAGTCACAATGGTCAGTTATGTCCCCCCCAAAAAACAGAAGTGTTGTCCTCATAAGTACACTTCACAGAGAGACAGCAATAGTTGTAGAGAAAAAAGTAAAACCTTACATTGCTCTACAACAAAACAAAAAATCGGGAGTGGACACCATTGATTAAATGGCTAAAACCTACACCACAAAGAAACCAGAAGAAGGCCACTAGTTCTTTTTTACAATATTCTGAAAATATTTTGCATAAATGCTTTTCTTTTGTTTCGAACACAGCATCCAGGAACATGGAAGATCTTATTGTCAGAGAATATTTTACGTGAACTGGCTCACTAGTTATTGCTTCCACAAATGATGCTGCACAGTTCCAATAGATGTATGAAGAGTTTGACCAAAATGGCGTTGGAGTTATGCAGTATAACTCACAAGAGTCCAAAAGAAGGAGTCAAAATTATAAATAAAAGAAAAAGATGTCATCATGCCCCAAGGTGTGAGATGAAAAATTGTGGACTCAGTGCAGCAAGTACTAGAAAAATTTTTGTAAGGAGCATAATAATGTAATGTGTTCTAAGTTCAAGTAACTTTATTTTATGTAAGTTGCATTTTCATTAAATTTGCTGTGATTAAAAACTATAAAATTTTATTACTGACAATTACTATTACTAAATACTTGATTGACAAAAAGCATATAAAATCACATCCTCCTGTTTTACATATAAATTAGTAACATTTGAAAATTGTCAATAAATTGTGTAAGTTTCTACAGAAATGCATAAATAGTTAGAAAACTTTCCATTTATCAGAACATCAACATATTAAAAAATTAGGCTATTTTATTTACAAAATTTCATAGGTTCTATTGCCGAGCCTAAGAGGCCCATGGGGTGCATTCTTGTAAATTAAGTGGTGGTGCATCTAAGGGTTAAGTTAAAGAGAGTTTCATTAAAATATAATTTAAAGAATTCTCCTTAACGGAAAACATTCTACAACTTCGTGTGTGTGAGAAATGTTGAGTGTTCAGTTACACATTATTAACTAAAAAATTGTAAAATTTTTGTAAATAATATTAACCAACAAAATATTGTAGGTATTGTAAATACTAAAAAATAAGAGAGAGGATAGAAATTTTTTTTTTTTTTTTGTGTATTAAATGCTGAAATGCTATAATTTAATTTGTTTGTTTGCAGTACGATGGACAGTGTAGTTGTAGACCAGGCTTTGGAGGTCGTAAGTGTAATGAATGCCAAGCCAATTTTTGGGGAAATCCTACAATTGAATGCCATCGTAAGTGTATTTCTGATATCAAGTTACAAGAAGATATTTTAAAAAATGTAATCAACTAAGAATATTTTTATGAAATTTGTAAACTAACAAGATTTCTTGCATTTCCCCCCAGCCTGTCAATGTGATCTGCAAGGTTCTGCTACTCAGCAGTGCGATCGTGCAACTGGTCACTGTATCTGTATCCAAGGAATTGGTGGTGCTAAATGTGATGAGTGTGCAAGAGGATATCTGGGAGATGCCCCATATTGTTCTGCCTGTGGGGAGTGCTTTGACAACTGGGACAGAATTCTAAACGAACTTAAAAGTAGGAGTTAATTTAAGTCTTCATTTAAATAATGTGCACTTCTATTTAATTTTTTAAATTATTTTGTTTGTAATTAACATTTTCCTTTTTCCTATCATCTATCTACCTTTATTTCTTACTTTTTATTTTCCCCTTGTTTTCTTCTCCTTATCCCAATTTTCTCTTTTCCATTTATATTTTCTCTGTGAACTTTTACCTTTCCTTTTCTCTCACATGTTCAGTGTTGGGCTAACAAATATATAGAAACTGTCTATTAGTAGTAATTTGATGTTTTTGGTATATTTGTATAATTTTTGTGTTATTTTCTTTCTTAATGTGTCATTGTGTCATTTCTTCCTTTTGGTTGAAGTATTAGCAATGTAATTTTTCAGATGAAACCAATAGGATAATTGATCAAGCATCAAAAATCAACCAAACTGGTGCTACTGGAGCATATACCTTCCAATTTGAAAGTATGGAGAAAAAATTAGCTGATGTGGGGCAGTTACTTGAAAACACAACTGTCAGTTATCAGGACTTGGCAGCCCTGAGTGGACAGCTTGATGGGTTACGGTAAGATGATTATTATTATTTATAATAATAATAAAAACAATAATAATAATAATAATAATAATAATAATAATAATAATAATAATAATAATAATAATAATAATAATAATAATAATAATTTATTTTATTTTATTTTATTTTATTGCTTATAGACTTATAACACATAAGTTTCAAGCAAAGTCAAAATCGTAGTAATTTTTTTCTTTCCTTCGTTTGTAGACTAAAGAAATTAAAAAAATATACTAATTTATAATTAATCCATTTTGTATTATTGGAAAATTTTAAAAAGATATCTGTAAAATGTACCCAAGGATGATGACAAAAACGTACAAAACAAAAATAAGATTTTTAAGAGAAAAAAAAAACTAAAAATCTTCAAAACGAAGCTTTTAAGAGACGGTCTGTTCTTGCTAGTGTTGTCTGAAAAATGGCTTTGGTTCTATTTCGAAGATAAATGCAGCTTCCACACCACAAAATTTAAAAATCTGTGCTGAACAGATTCTTTCTCATTTTTTAAAAAATATTATTCTCATGGATTGGAGAGCATACTGAGGATTTGTTCAACACCAGTCTAATGAATGTTAAGTACAGTGTAGCAAACGATTTGGGATTTGTGAAATCGGGAGTCACTCATTTAATGCAGCCCAACTTTTGGCAAGCCGTCTTTAGCTGTACCACTTTACCAATATGAATGGGAACTTTCACTTTAGGGTAAAAAATGGTTATAAATTATAAATGTTCATCATTAAATTGGAAGCAAATATTACTCCTCTAACAAGAAATGTCATGACTTTACATTTTGAAATATTGTCATTAAGTTCATTATTTTGAGCTGTCATTACCCAATTTGAGCCCTGAGGAATAATCAATAATTTAACAATCTGTAAAAAAAAGTTTTTAATAAATTAATGCAGGATGCCTTTGATTTAGGACAATAAGATGACTAAAACTGTTCTTGTATTAAATAAAGATTTGAATGAAGTTTTTATTCTACAAACTTTATATGACAGTGTTTCGGATTCCAACTTTGAATCTTTTCTCAGGTAAACTTGTGTCAGTTTTATAAAATCAAGTGTTATAATCATAATTGTGTATCTAACTTAAACAGAAAATGTGAATTAACTAATTTGTGAGAATAATTCTTTAACGTTTTTGTGAAGGAGATGTCTCCTCACAGTGAATATACTAAGATCTCTAACATGTAACATTATAGGAGTATTTCAGCTCTGAAGATCCTCTTGTGATTTTGACATATTGTATAGAGCAACCTTCATTCAATTTTAACATCATGACTTAACATCGTTGCTTTTATGTCTAGGGACCAACTGAACAAATCAAATGAAAATGTTATTGAAGCTGATTCAATGGTGAAAAATTCCACACAACGTGTGCTCCTAGCTAATGCTACTATAGAGCTTCTTCGAGAACGCACAAACATGTTGAAAGGAACTGCCAATGCACTCAAGGAGAATGCCACACAATTACAAGAAGCTAATGTGGAAGGTATTATTCAGTTTTAAACTCCATCTGCTGACATAGTTCTCAGAATATTAATGTAAATCTAATTATTATAAATTTCACTATCTTGTCACTATTGAAAGTTGGACCTACATGGGAATGTGTTTGATATTTTTCAATTGTCAACCATCATTGCAACCTGATAGGTACTAAGAATGTGAGTTAATAATAAATTTGTGCATTTTATTTTATTTTGTGAGAAATTGTGATGGCTGACATGTGCAGTGGTTTATGATTTGCATTGAGATGTTTGTAAAAGCTTATGATTCAGAACCATGGTGCTGGCAGGGTGATTGGAGTATGTAGTTATCATGGCAAATGTCTGTTGAGAAAAATCTGTTTTGTCACTGTACTGGTATTTAGTTCTCTCCAAAATTTTCTTTTGAGGACATTCTTGTTGTATTATTGTGTTTTTAAATGAAATTTAGAAATAATTGTGAAAAATCAGTTTTTAATCTCTATAAAGTACATTCCACTCATCAAAAAGTTAATTTTTATTAAACGGATCTTAAAGATTAGATTTTTATAAAATGGTGGTAGGAGAGGGAATGAGGGACTGAAAATTGATTGTTGTTGTTGGGTTTTCTCCTTTCTCCCCCCCTTCCAATACAAATGTGACAGAGTTGATTCAGAATGTTTGGGGTTATTTTCCACATTCTTAATCTGCTATAGCCTTTGTTTCCAAAAGTGATTCTGGCAGTTAAATACAAAAAAACGTGTGGATGATTAATTGGAAATTGTATATATCAACTCAAATTTGTTATTAATAACAAGACATTTCTTACAGGTGCACTTAATCTTACAAGGAAATTTGAACAAGTCTCGTTGAAAGCCCAAGATACAGCAAACGGAAGTCAATCTATTTTGCAAGATGTTGATCGTAATATTCGGCGGGTAGAACATCTGGTTGCTTATTCAGGTGAGCAACAACAACAAGAACTGGAAGCTCGAGAGCAAGAATTGATTGCTTTAAGGGAACAGCTTGCACAACTGGAAGAAGAAATGCCAGAACTGAACCATAAGGTAATGAATTGTTTTTTCCTTTTTATAGAAGGACATTGAACCATTCTGTCAAGGTTTAAATACCTTTAATACCTATTTACCTGCTGCTGATTTGATTGATGTAATGTCTCCCAAGATTTTGCTAACTTTGTTTTGAAATCATTGAAGTTCATTTTATAAGTATGAAATGCACATTTAGGTGTAGATAATATAATGCAGTTTACGCTTTCATTCAATTTTACAATGGACCTGTGAATTGTGGTTTTGAGTATCTTCCATTTCAACCTTGAGATTTATAATTATGGGAGTCAAAAGAATAAGAGAAATTATTAAATAAACATTAGGGGAGCTTTGTTTTGCAGTGCATGCTGTCACTCTGCTTGTGTGTAGTGTTGTTCCTTATTGTCAAGCAAAGTGATTTCAGAATATCACATCTATTTTCTCATTATTATACTTTACAATAGCTATTTATACCTTTGTTGTTCAGCATAGTAAGCAAATACTTCATCTGAGGCAGATTATCCTTCATATTTATTCTCCTCTTTGTGCTCTTTTTTCAAAAGTCAAAAGTCATAAAGGACCTGACTCAAGAAGTGTAATTGCTGTACCTTTTGCCCATGTTTGCGTAGTAACTCAACTTAATTTTTTGAGAACATAGAATACCAGAACCTTGTTATATTCGAAATCAAACTTAGTACAATGTTGTAGATGATTCTAAGGTGAAACAAACTGGTTTATGTGATATTTTTATATTTATGATATAATTCACTTCACATTAAATTACTCAGTGGCACAAACCACTATGGTATTGTGTAACATTCCCATGTAGACTGAAAAAGAGTGGAAGGAAGAACTAATTACAATGATTGTTTATCACTCATTTTTCAACACCCTCCCCAGCAAAAGATGGATTGAAATTGTGATCATCACTTGAGCAAAGGAAGCTGAAGTGATTTCCCGCCTTGTGCCAAATCAAGGAACATGCGAACTCTCAGTAGGTGTGCATGTACAGTGAGTTACAGGCAAGAGCTTGTTAAAAGTATGATAGTGCATAGTCTTCATTTAAACAAAAGTTTAAAGCAGCCAAATAAATGTAACATAATTATTAAATATAATATAATAAATAAATACAATTTTGTACTCTCACCCATTGAAGCAGTCATTTCTGTATTAATTGTTCATAACATTGAGGTTTCTCAAACTAGACTGATAAAAATGGATTAGTATGTTAAAAATGCAGAGATGTGATATGCAGTAATATGCAAAACACTGTTTAATACTTTAAACAATTAATGATTCCTAGTGAACAATGAACATAACAATGATTACGAAACTGTCAGTATTTACTCATGTAGAAAATTAGTAGCATGTACATTTACAGAATGAAATATAATGAGCATTGATTAAGAAGCAAGTGTACAAAAAACTGTATGCACCTTGGCTAAATTGTGAATGTTTTTGATTGTCATTTACAATGAACCACGTCAGCACTTCATCTGAAAATCTTTACATTTCATCCTTCTTCATGAATACAAAGAGTACTTCATCAGTGCTAATGTAGATTAAATAAACTGACAATAATAAATATGTATTTGTTTACATATATATAATCATTTCATTCTATCAGTTGTGATAGTAATACGGTTGCAAGTCCACATTGCATTGTTGACCATGAGATTCTAGGTACAGGTCTTGATAGTGGCACATTCTTTTAATTTGACCAAATAACTGATGGATAACTAAGGAAGAATTCTAGAGATTAGCTGCTCCTGCAGAAGAATTCTAGAGATTAGCTGCTCCTTTGGTTTCACTCAATCAGCTCCAAGCAGATACTGGGAGCAGTACCCTGAACAATAAACACAGTCTGTGCTCAGTCTTTTCTTCCTTACTTGTGGTCTCTTTCCTATCTCTGTGCATGTACAAATTACACATCTCATAGGTCTGGAAGGTGTTTGGGGAGCAGAGGCGGGAATGTCTAGGATGATATACCTGCTAGGAAAGGGTGGTGAAAGTTTTCTTTGGGCCAAATGCCATTATCAAGGTGTAATGGGTCCACTGTGTTCATATAACATAAGAAAAGAATAAGAATAATTTCTTTCTGAGTTCTTGTTATCACTTGATTATGTATGTTTTTGCTGTGACTTATACTGTTTCTGTCCTTGATTAATTAATGATTTTTTCAATGGTATATCAGTAATATACAGTGTATTCTAATTTGATTCCAGAAAATCTAATTTGATATGCTGTATAATTTTGTTCTTTGCATCTAGGTGTGTGGTCAACCTGGCAATCCATGTGACAGTGTGTGTGGAGGTGCTGGCTGTGGGCGTTGTGGAGGAATTGCATGTCTTGAGGGTGCTGTGAGTAAAGCAAATGAAGCCCTTCAATTTGCAAGGAAGGCTGAAGAAGAAATCCGTGTAAAGGAGCAGGATACAGAAGCTTTACTGAGAACCGTTAGTAACTTATTGAATTCCAAAGTAGTGTTAATTGCTCTGTTGACTTTCATGTTTGCAGTAAATGAGTATCTTGTTAAACAGGGAGTGTCGTGATTTTAGTGTGTAAGAGGAACGAATGATCTGCTTTTACATATCTTTAAGAACAAGTATTTAAAATGATTTGATGCTTGAAACCTCAGAAAAAAAAACTTATTTTTCGCAGATTAGCCAGGCCAAACAAGTTGCAGTTGCTGCACGAGATGAGGCTAAAGATGCATATGATGCTGCTTTCCTTGCTCATAATCAATCAGATACAGTACGTGCAGAGAGAGATAAATTTTTGGAAGATTATGACCAGTTTTTAAATGAAGCTCCTGCCTTACCAGCAGAGATTCGTGCTAAAGCTACAGAGGTAAGCATTTCACTTGAAAAATGAGTCAGTTGATCATAAGCATAGTCTTATTATAATTTCCTTAAAATCCAAACCTTATTGGTATTGTTCATTGCTGCATTTTATTTTACAATCTGTTTTGAATTAATGTAAGTATTGCTTTCTTGTGTACCCTGGTCACAAAATGGAACGGGCTTCATGGTGTATATTGGGTAAGATTTTCATGGCCCTCCCCTTATTTTTTTTTTAACCATACTTTCAAAAATATTCTAAAGATGTTCCGTGTCTGTGCATTTGGCAAAGGAGATTAACATCCAACTCTTTACCAGGGAGGCCAACAGTCGAAGAAAATAAGGGAATCATTAATATTGCTTGGAAAATATTCAAAGGGCCAGAAAACTTTTACTATTGTATTGCATTTTGTAGGTTGTGTGATTCTTTTAGTTGAAGATAGATTTTGTTACCTTACATCCATGATTAGAAGAGTTATATTCAAGCAGGAGTGCAACCTCAGCATCTCTTTCCATGTTCACGAAATGTACCTGTCCTTTTCTGGCTATTCTGACTGTAAATGTATCATTTGAATAGAACTTAAGTTTTCTTCTTAGCATTTCAGCATTCACACAGAGTATTTGGATACTCCCTAGGTCTATGTTTTTGTATTGTTATTTCTCAGATGTGGTGTTCATACACACCGGTTCATGTACTCTTTAAAAAAGCTGTAAGAAATACATTTAAATTTTTTTCCCTTCATGTCAGTGTGATAATACACAAATTATAGTTTTACATTTTTTTATGGGATCCTCATACCGTGTTTGAGAATCTGAATAAATAATCACTAGGCAACAGAATTTATTTTAATAAAAAAGCTCAAATATGTACATATATATGTAGTTTTTTTCCCCACAATATGTAAGAAAAAATAGAACATCTGTAAAATAAAAATTATTATAGTGTTTAAAATTCTTCTATAGAAGCTTTTGCTGAGTATAAAACATCACCAATCACATCTTTAAGAAGTAATTGTACAGTAGCTTCTTTCAAAATACAAAATACATTTGTAATATATACAATGTTGTTTGCAAGAAGCTGGTGCTCAAGTGAATAGTGGTACCGTGGTGTCTGTGATGGATCCAAGAGGTGTGTGTGTATGAGTGTGGGGAGAGAACATACCCCCCCTCCCACATTCGGCCTATTACAACAATGTGATATGATAATGATCGGTAAAAATATTTGTTACTTTTTGATTGAGTTATGCACGGGATCTATAAAACATGAGCAAGCACTTGGTTGAAATTACTTCCGCTTCACCACTGCCTTATCCTTGATCCCGAGATTATGGTTCTCAAAAATCAAAGGGGGAGAGGAGTAAGTTTGGCAATTCAAGAAGATCCAGTAGTCGTATGAGCGCCTTGTGAGAAAGATGGTTCCAGAAACACAAATTCCAAATTCACCTCTGAAATGTTCCGTTTCGAATTATATTTTATTAAAACGTTATGAAATATGCAGTAATAGGTAAAATAAGTAAAAATGTGTAATTATACCAAAATATTTCAAAATATGTAAAATAACATTGGTTCTAATTCACTGAGAAATAAATTATGCCTTATAAACACTAAAAAATATTGGATGCTGGTATCTTATTCCTGTAAAAATTTCTGTATTTACATAAAAATTCATTCCCTAATAATGACTAATTTGATTGTTATGACATGCAGAAGAATCGTATCATACCTCTGCACTCACCATATAGTCAGAGTCAGTGGCGATAAAAGGAAATCTCTTTGGTATGATTGCAAGAATTTCACAGAAACGGTCGAAGTTTGCATGGACTAGGAACATGGTGGCAACCAACTTCAGAATTATAACTGCAGCAGATGTTTTGCATAGGAAGTAGATGTATAGCCTCTTGGTAAACATTTTTCTCATTCTCAAATGAGAAAAATTCTTTGTCAAATGTAGCTTTACATCAGCTAGTAGAGCAGACACCACTCATATCTGGCAATGTCCAAGTAATCCTTACTGCCCTGTGATAGTATAATAGTTCTATTTTATTTTTTAATTTATTTATTTATTTTTAATTCCTAAAGTTTACTTGATAAAATAAGTATGAACATATCTGGTTCTCTATTTTTTGTTTCTTACCTAAAATTTCCTCTTCGGTTTTCTTTTTTCTGTAATGTCATAATTTGACACATATTGACAGAATCAACTGTTGGTACAAGTATAATATGAACATATTGTATTCTACCAAATATAGTGCCTCTTCTTTTTTCTCTTGTGTTTTTTATTTAAGAAAGGGATACACAAAATCCTGTATGAGTCCTTATTAGCTATGCAAGTAGTAGGGTGTAACCACGGGTTAATCATTATATATACAAGTTAATCATTATACTTAAAATATTACATCAATATTAATTGATGAGTTGTATTCGTAAGTTGATCTGCATTCAAGCAATGACATGTCATCATTGTTTTTACAGGCTTTGGAAAAGAATATCAAACTTGAACCTCAGCAAATTACAGACCTTGCTCAACGTATCAATGAAACAATAGCTTCATTAACTGATATAGATACAATTTTAGAAGTAACAGCAAAAGATCTTGCAGATGCTAATGAACTTAAAGATCGGGCAGATGAAGCAAAGTAAGTAGTGACATATTTTATAGGTAAAGCATCACAAAATATTATTTTATGTAGTGATTTAACAAATATAAAATATTTTTCGTGCTAGAGTCCCAACCAATAGGGAAATACAAGTAAAATGATGATGAACAATCTGAGACTTAAAATTTTAACTATAATTAACATGATTTGAATGTTCAATTTTTTCATTTTGTTTAAAAATTGAATATTATTGAAGTAACATTAAATGTATATAATAAATCCATTAACATGTATGTAATTGTTGATAATCTCTTTTGCAGGCAGCAAGCAGAGGGTGTCTTAAGTATTGCAGAAGGAGTAGTAAATGCTTTAGAAGAAGCTAGAGAAGCACAGGACAAAGCTGAAGAAGCAATTCACAAAGCTGATGATGACATTCGTGCCGCTCAATCTGATTTAGCTCAGGTCTGTTCATATCAAATATATTAATATGGTTTTAATAGGTGAGAGAAATTTGTCATGTGGTATGTATGAGGTTGCACACGCACATGCACTCACACACACACACACACACACACCCTGCCCATGTATAAAAAAATAAAACACACACACACACACAAACACACACAAACACATGACTTTGGTATGTGACTGTTGAAATCATTAAATTGGCTTAATTTCAACTTTGCTGCTATTTGATTTGCATTAAATAGGTCTATACTGTAATTATGATTGAACACATTGTGATTATGATGTTACAATGATTTAACTGCAATGTAAATTAAGATTAAAATAATTAACTTATTGTAATGAATATATAATGTAGTTTCATTTGCTCATTAAAAATTCTTTATTTTTTGTTAAAGAAACAGGAGGGAGTCAGATGTTTATATGCATGAAATTTTCGATATCTTACATGTACGCGTAGGCTTCCGCGGCTCGAGTCGATGACTTCTTCGCTGTCCGGGGGATGCCGCGTAGTGGGCTGAGAGGCCGACGTTTCGCCTGACATGTCGCAGGCTTCATCAGGGCATTGACAATGGCCTGATGAAGCCTGCGACATGTCAGGCGAAACGTCGGCCTCTCAGCCCACTACGCAGCGTCACCCGGACAGCGAAGAAGTCATTGATATCTTACATTGATACAGGGTATTGATTTTACCAGAAATTCATCTTATGTAACTAGTGCACAGCGCCAATATATATTTTAGGAATAATTGGGCCTTGATGAACTTTCTATGAATCACTTTAGGCCGTGACTACCCTAAATTCTCAAAATAAGTATTGCAGTGTATGGTTTTTATAGACAGCATGACCTAGATGTATTTCGAGTTAAATTGTACTATGTTTGAAGGAAGGTCCAAAAGTTCCTGACCTGACTTACTTCATGCACACGCAGAATACTGTGAGTTGCAGCGATTTGAACCTTAATTCTGCAGCAACAGAAAATGTCACAAGCCAGTGTTCAAATTTCAATGTAAATGCAAAATATGCAACAAGTGCTGTGACCGTTATCATGTGATGATATGTGAAAAATGAAACATGTCACTGAGTTTTACACCAGTGAGTAATAGATACCTGCTTCACACACTCGTGCAGTAATTGAAATTGCTCCCTGCGTCAGCATTAGAAAATCAACAGAATGCACTTGTGATTAGATGACAAAGATAAGTGATATGTTAATAAATAATAATGAATAAAGAAGCAGAATTGCAGAAGTGCTAAAGTGCAAAACAGAGTGTACAAACATTAATGTCCATTGAACAATTGTTAAATACTAATAATTATTATTATTATTCACTTGTACAAGAAGAAGGTCAGTGCACATTTGGTGCCTCAAAGTCTTTCCTTCGTGCAGAAAGAAGTTCGGGTGAACTGTGCTCAACAGATTTTGGAATTCCATAGAGGAAACAAAGAAGCTGTTCATCAATGGCATTGAGATAATAGTTCTGTATTATGACCCTCTGACCTAAAAAGAATCTGCAGGATGGTGCGATATTAAGGATTCTTCCCCAAGGAAGATAAGTGTCGCAATCCACAAAGATTTTAGAAACTTGGATTGTGAATCCATTTTGTTACTTGATTTTAAGGAAAGAAATTCTACAGGAAATGTTATGTCAAATTAATAATAAAACTTTGACAACCCATTAAAGAGAAGATGTGGGATAATGTTCCAGAGATGTGTGGCTCCTGCATGACAATGGATCTTAGCCACAGCCTCTTGTTTAAAGGTCAATCATTAATCAATGCAGCTTCACAGAACTTCCTACTACACTCTGCAGTTCTGTTTTTATTCGAAATGAAAACATTTTATTTCCAAAACGAAAATATGATATTCATGAACGAAATTTTAATAGTAATGAAGAGATACAGGCAGCTGCAATTGAACATTTTCAGGGCAAAAATGAGAAGTACTTTTCCGATGGAATAGATTTCTTAATTCCTTGTTATGAAAAGTGCATTGCAATAAATGGACATTGAAATGTAGTATACATGTTTTATTAATTGGAATGAAGGAAATACTTAAATAGAAATGGAATACTTAGGCCGGGAACTTTTGGACCTTCCCTCTTATATAGTACTGTTATAGAAGTACAATCACAAAGTTAGCAAAAATGTTTCGTTTTATCTCATAACCACTCTAAAATTTTAATATGATATGATAATTCACATTTCATAGTGCAATGTTTTTATGCATAATATGTGTGAATGATGAAGTGAAATACAATTGTAACTAGTAGTGTTACTTTCTCATATTATTGGAAACATTTATGTAATATAATATTTAAATTTCTATCCTACTAATACTTCAGCCATCACTTGAAAAACTCCTCACCAAAAAAACTGCAAAAGAAATGTAAAAATAATTTAATTTTTAATCATTAATTTTTTGAAAATTCAAAGGTTCAAATGAAAATGGCTTTCTGCCGTTCAATTCAGGGTATTCTGTCCTAACTTTGCAGAAGGTTTAAATACACAAAAAGGTAGTTGTATTGACAAGGACCTCAACTTTCTGAGTTATCGGTAACTGGTAGATCCTTAAATTTTGAAATAGATTGGGTAGAAAAACAATGATTTTATTTAAAAAAAAACAATTTTTTATTTAAATCAGATTTCTTATTTCGATTATATTTCTTTCAATGAAATACTTTTTGTCTGTACAATATATGAAGTAGATCAATTATAGACATTTGATTTAATTTATTTTCATCAAATGACAGTAAAACCTGTGTCATATAGAGGAGAATTACAATCTCAGTGCATTTTCTTGAGCTCCAGTCTCTTCCCCAGCCTTTAACCATATGATTGATGATGAATAAAAGTATCAACAAAGCAAGGTTAGCAACATTTAGCAACACAACAACTAGACATTTTCATATCTAAGTTATAGAAAACTTATTTCCACCTACTGCTATTATTAAGAAATTTTTATAGAACATAATTGTGAAAATTTAGTAATAAAAAAATTTCTTGTTAATTAGTATGTGCTCATATATTTTCTTGTCAAATGTTTTTGTGATCATATAATTGTATTTAATATCACTTGAGTGGTTTATAAAATATTTATAATAAGATGTAGTAAAATTAAATTTTATTCATTTAAATTACTTGGCAAGAAGATTTATGGCAATGATTTTAATTAAATTGATGGTAATGGCTTGACTTTGTCATATATATACATGCAAGTGAAAAACTTACGAAATACAAGGGTATACTGCGATATTTTACAGATCACATTTGTTTATTCTAATTTCTTTTTCTCTTAACATCCTCGAATAACTTAAATATATTTTGTTCAAAATATTGGAGTAATCTCTCACATACTCATGTGAATGCATCATAATTTCTATTAAAATGAACATATTAAGACTAGTTAAAATATTTGAGAATGTTAGGTTTTCATTGGATTCCCTATTTGTAGGCAATGATATAGAACAACATTTGTTATTTTTTAGTGGTAAAATGTTCAAAAAATTTTACGTTACATGACTATTAAATAGGGATATTTTTACCTATGGTTTCATGCTTATTATGATGTTATTGTTTTCATCTTGTTCTGAATTCATATTTACTACTCAAGAATGCCAGAATATATTTTCATTATATTTTTATTTTTTGTTATATATTTATTTTATTTATTATATTTTTACGTATTTGTTATATTATTATTATTATTATTATTATTGTTATTATTATTATTATTATTATTATTATTATTATTATTATTATTATTTTTGTTGCTGTTGTTGTGGTTTTTAAAACAGATTGGCAGTGAGACAGCTGAAGCCCAGTCTAAAGCGCATGGAACAGTGGAAGCTGTTAATGGTCTCCAGGAGAGGCTGCGGCCTTTGCAGTCATTATTTTGGCAAAATTCCAATGGTGCAGATCAAGTAGTTGAGGAAGCAAAAAAGCTAGAAGAAGAGGCAAATCGTACTCAAGAAGATGCTAAGGATTTGCTTGACAAATTCAAATTGGCCCAGGATAAACTTACTCAGAGAGCTAATAACAGTGAAGCAGCTCATAGCAGAGCAGAAAGACTTATTGATCGACTGAATCGGCTACAAGTTGAACTCACAGAAGTGATCACCAACTTACAAAGTAAGGGGAGATTATATAGATGAGGGTGCTTCATTGATATAATTATGTTCCTGAAATGAACAATGCAAATTAGAACAAAGTCTTCAACTTGTCTTGTATGTTATATATCATTAGTTTATAGTGAATACAGTTATTGGAGTTTTAATGTCCTTAACTTAAAATTCTTAGAACATCTGTATAAATTGCATATCAGGGTGAAAAGATAAGGAAAACATCTACCACTAACCATTCAACAGAAAATAAGAAATGCAAACTTGTTTTTAAAATATTCTGGTTCAATTAAAATAACATTCTAAATGAGAAAGAGTTTGATTATTTTCTAGGAATGTGAAAGACTAATGAAAGACTAAAGAAGACACTAATGTTATAAAACTTAATTATTTCTACATTATCAATACATGCTAATATGTCAGATAGACCTTACATAGACCATTAGTACTAGCACTGGCCAGATGATTTTGTAGTTAATGCATAAGGACTTAATAAACTTAAAAATTGTCTATAGAAAGTGTACATAGTCATGGTTTATATTTTTAATTTTTTAGGAAAAGATGCTTTACACGAGATCTTTTTGCAGATTAACATATCTTTAAATTATAGAAATACTTTTATATTTAATGAATAAAAGTACTTTGGAGTAAGTCTTAAATTTTATTCTGGAAACATTTTTGGGAAATATTTACCTGGAGTTTTATTTCAAAACAATTCAATTCAAAACAGGTATCAGAGGAACAAAGATCAGAACTCTTCAGTGTTAGAGATAGTTTTACTGATAATAAATTTGTTTAGTTTACACATTTCTTTATATGCTTATACATTAATTTTTCTTATTTGCCAGTATAATTTGTGATTTTCATTTCTTTATTGCAGCTATGGAAAAGGAATATGTGAACAATGAAAACAAATTGAATAATCTATCAGATGAAATTGATAACCTGCTGGAACAGATGATTAAGTATTCTAATATAATTGATGATCGGGCAAGTTTCTATCGTGAATGTGTGCCTTAGATAAGAGCAAGAGATTACTAAGTCTTGGTGACACCTAAGTGGAACATTTAAGTCTAAATGACAAAAAGTTTGATATTTCATGTGCCAAATGAAAGTTTATCAGACATTGCATTTGTTAATTAATAGTGATATTTAAAGTCCAAATGGATGAACTATTCCCTATGCATTACTTGAGAGTGAGTGCTATGCGATGAATGCATTTTGAAGGTTTGTATGCTTATTTTGCAGTGTTTCCCATGTTTTGTACACTTGACTGTTATCCAGAGAAGTGTGTTTACTTCTGCATTTAGTTCTATGTAGAAGCACTTGGTATTCATGTGCCGTGTCAAGATAACAGTAGAAAGAATTACATAAACTTTTGAAACAAGAATATGACTTTGATTTTTTAAGGTGTGTTTTCAAAATAATGGTTCTGTAGGTGATACATTTATAAAAGGACACTTGCAGACCAACAATTTCAATATGTAATGACAAGTCCTTTCAAGTACATTTAAGTCATTAGTCAGATGTCTTGGAGATGTTCTTGTGAAGAGGGGCAGCTCCTCATTGCCACAGGGCTGCAAACTTAGTCTTTCAGAATCTCTGGTATAATTTCTGTTAGATGTCTGTGGTAAATGATAATTTAAAAATGTATATTTTATTCTTTCTTATATCGTCTTCAGTTAGATCTGATATTAATTTGTAATTAATTGAAGAATACTGCCACCTTAAATTTTGCATTGTATTTGTACAAACATTGCATTTATTATTTTGAAAAAAGACATTTTGATGAAGTCAACTCAATGCAATAAAATTATTTATGTGTTCTCTGCAGGTATATGTATTTACAAGTGTGCAATTGTATTGATATTATGTAATTGTGGAAATTGAGATGTTAATATCTGCTCAGTCTCTTACTTTTTATGTTAATTAATGAAACTACTTTTATTATAATTCTCTGTAATTTTGTAAAATATGAATGAATACAAACAATTTTTGGTAAATATTTTGTTGCTTAATGTCAGTAGATGAGATTGAGATAATGTTCGCATTTCATTGTTGATAAAATGTATTTTAATTGAAATGTTTCAGAATTTTTGTATCAAGACATTTCATTGATAGTGTAATTGTTTGTAATTATGTCAAAAACTTTTGAATTTTTTTATACTTTTTGTCAATGGAATGACAATTTTGTTGAGATATGAACATAATAGCATTATTTTTCCTAGATGAGAAATTTAAAATTATGCATTTCAGATGATATTATTGCAGTATTCAGTATGTAGCCTACTCTGTAATACATTTCTACAGAATTTAGAAATATATGTGTGTGTACATACATGTATATATAAGTACAATGAAAAAACTGCTTTTTTATGTGCAAGTGTTTTGAAAACTACTTTTACTTCTTTATTTTCATTTCCATTTCTATCTCAGAGAGAAAAGTGATGCTTTAGCATATTTACACTGTTAGTTGTGCTTTTATCATATGATTTTTCTTTTTTTATGACAAATCTGTTCTTTGATAATTCCATTTTGTCACAATATACGTTCATTCGTAATATTTCCTATGTAAGAGTGATAGATTTGAATAAATTTCTGAAGTCTAGGAAAAGAAATCCCCTAATTAATTTATTCATTAATTTAATGATAATATTTTAGCAAGCAATAATTTTTTTACAGACTTTTTCTGTTTTGGTTACATATTAAATTACCCTCTTAAGATCATTTTTCAAGAAACTATTTTGTCTCATATTCTTCTGACAATAGGCCTAAAATTGACAGGCATTACATACAGGATTTATAAGGGTAAGTAGAACACACAAAATCAAAAGATTGAGACTTTTAATAGCTTCAAGTTAGAACGTTATTGGAAGCTATAATGAGCAAGTGATAACTGTAACCTATGAGGACATATCAATATGCTATCACTTACATAAAATTGTCTGGAAAGGAAACAGAAAGTTGTTTGCTTTAGGTTCCACTTTATGAAGTAAGTGCAACCACTGTATAATATTCACACACAAAGATGAGGGAAGTGAAAATAATACAGGACATCTAAATTCACATAAATTAAATGTCACACACAAAGATGAGGGAAGTGAAAATAATACAGGACATCTAAATTCACATAAATTAAATGTATTTTTAGTCATAATTCAAGAATAATTAAGTGCATATTTCAGTAAACTTATTAACAATAAGTTCACAAGGGACATGTTCCACAAAATGACTAAAACCCAGGTTTGCAAAATCCATTTTTGATAGTGTTATTGTACACCATTATGTGTTCTCTGCCAATTTATGTGAAGTTCCTCTTCATACTTCTCTTTCAAGAGCTAGAATACTGCTAGATCAGCTGATGTCTAGTGTGGGGTGGTAATTTGAATTTTATTATATTTTTTTCCATTACCTTCTCAATAATGTTAAGTGATGTGAGTGAAGAATGGCCATCATAGTCAAGAACAAGTCTCCTCTTTTGAAATAGGTACAGTATATTACATATAGAAATGTTCAATGGCAAACATGTTTCCATCCATCCATTTGGTGTTGTAGCATATACCGTACTTCAGTTTTTATAATATGGCGCATGAGGGCCCTATCTTCATGGTGGAATATGGCACAGCTTTTTGCATCTTTCTTGGAGGTAATAAAAATACATGAATACAGCATACGTCATGTATGACAAGTCAGGACATGTATATAATCATACAATGTGCAATATAGGTATTTTCTAAATATTAAATACAATACAGAAAATAAAATTAAATTTTCATACTAAATCCAAATTAATTTTATAAATGGTAGGGTACAACTAAAGTTGAAAACAAATAATAAAGAGAAAAAAAAAATATTTTTTTTCATGAGTTTAATGCTTGGGCTGGGTCCATCCTCTATGTGTAACAATCAGCTAGAGGGCTTCAAATCATGCAACAGAATATGCAAAAATTATTAGTACTAGTTTATATTGATGTTTATACGTGTTTATGATGTATGTATTCTTTGGTACTGTAGAATGTATGGTTTAACAGGAAAGCTTTTAGTTTATTTTTGAATGTGTGTATTGAGTTTAAGCTTTTAAATTCATTTGGGATTTTTTTATATAGTGTGATGCCTTCAAAAAGGGAACTTTTTTGAAAGAGTGAAGTTTTACAGTGTGGGACATGCAGATATCTTTTTAGTCTAGTATCATAGTTATGAACTTCAGCGTTTAGAGTGACAAAGTCCTTTATTTTCTATAAGTGTCTTCTTTGTGAAGATTAATATTTCAAATATGTATATGCATGGGCGTGGTAGGATTTGTAATTTTTTGAAAAGTGGTTTGCAGGATTCATGTTTGTGAGTGTTTGTCATTGTTCTCGATATTCGTTTTTGGATGATAAAAGTGTGAATACTTTCTGGGGAATTTCCCCAGAATATGATGCCGTATTTTAGATGCGAGTGAACAATTGCAAAGTTCACTGTTCGTAGTGTATCCAAGTTAGAATTTGACTTAAGGATGTAGATGGTATAGCATGACTTGGTAAGCTTGTTGTTTAGATCTGTGATTTGCGAGTTCCATTTTAGATCATCTTCAATAGTCAATCCAAGGAAAGTTGTTTTTTGGGCTATTTTTACAGGCATGTGTTTTATCATTAATTGTGTCAGAGGCTTTTCTTTAGAGATTGGATTCAGAAACAGAGTGGATTTAGGGAGACAGTTTTACTGGTGTTTATTTTCCTGAAACCATTTTACTAGTGCCTCTAGAACTGTTTATGCTCCTTTTTGTAGAGTTTGTTGGGTATTTGCTTTAATAATAATGTTTGTGTCATCTAGAAATAGGTCGTGCCTCGTCTTAAGTGACGAGAGCGCCGCCTTGCCATTTCGAGGGTGAGTCATTGTCCCTCGAAGCACGAAAAATTCTCGGAAGCCCGGAAATGAACTTTTAACTGGCAGGCGCTGACAATGAATATCGTATGACACTGTGGTTTGAAGTGATTGTGTGTTCGTCATACCAACACACCCGCCAATTCAAAATTTACGAATCGGCAATGAAGAGGCGTGGGAGATAGGTAGGCTGGAAGAAAACTTTCACCGAGAAGATCGTCTCACTAGGTTTTGGCTTCTTCAGGGTTTGGTCGCCTTTTCTAGAGCTGTCACTCCGGCCACGCTATTCCGAGGCCCCATTTCGAGAACTTTGATCATAACGCCGGCCAGCAAGCCGCCACCACGTGCTCTATCGTCCGCGACTGTTTGCGCACGGCCCGCCGGCGGCTATCACGATAACGTGTATTTCGTCGGTACACCGCGACCAGGTTTAGGCGAGTAGATTGTAATCCCACATAAAAGTGACGAGTAATTAAGCCACCAGATAGCTTCATGGGCAAGGCGTGAGTTGTCGCGAATCACGAAATAAACCGAATTTCGTCTGCCAACGACCGCATTTCCTGGGCGAGTCCGGAGTGAATATCGTGACTGCACGGACAAAAGGCCGAGCCGGACCGGCCGCTGGCCTGTTAGTGGTGATCTCACCGCCCCCTTTGCTGTAAGGGCCGGGACCATAAGCGTCGAGGGAAACTAAAGTTAGCAACACACGTGCGTCAAATGACGGACGTTAAAGTGCATCGGTCGGTGCTTAGCAGGGACGCATACGGGTCACATTAGCGCTCTGCAGTAACGTCAGTCGTCAACAATGCCCGTCGCGTAGTCATCGGACGTTAGCCGCTAGAATTCGTACGTAGTTTTTACTGCATACAGCGTGGATAATACGTATTCATTCATAGCGTGCAGAACACCCGGATACTAGCGACGTACGCTGAACAAGCGATTGTAGGTTTTTCCATTTTAAAATGAATAGATTCGACATAGAAACGTTAATTAATGAAGTGCACATACAAGCATTTCTTCTGATGACTTCGCAATTGTCAGAACGACAGCTCGGATATTTGGAAAAAATTATTGAGAAATACCTCGTCTCGTGCCCTGCGTTGGGTTCCATTTGCGAAATACCTCATCTCATGCTCCCGCATTGGGCTAGCCATTTGAGAAATACCTCGTCTCTTGCCCCACGTTGGGCGCCATTTGAGAAATAACTCGTCTCGTGCAGCTCGTGGGGCTAGTCATTTGAGAAATACCCTCCCTATTCTTTTTATATTTAATTTGTGAAATACTCGTATTTTAAGAACTACTTATTTTCGTTGCTCGACTAATATTGCATTTATCGCTGTTATGATTAATTTAATTTCTTTTAGCTTACTCTGCTATGCTCATTAGCTCTCTCAATATTTAATCGTAACTATTATAAATTTTACTTTGATTTGTTCGTGGGATTCGTCATATAAAACGTTACCTTTTTATGTGGACGTGTAAGTCTGTACAGAATTGCGATTCCTGAAGTTCTGCTGGTTTAAACCTGTTATTGAAATGATGTCAACTAATATAAATTATCAGCCTTCATTTTTCTTTCAACAATGAGAATTTAACATTCATTCTGATATTATTACATCTTTATATTGAGTTCTTTAACGATATGAATATATTTTCCTCCGTACATTTAAAAAACTCCGTACGGGTTTCTGAGTAAAGTTCGTAAGCTTACTGTCATGACTTCTCGGATGCCTTAGGAATGTCGCCCTTGGGATGTCCTTGTTGATGTCCCTCCGATCGTGATATGTTCTAACAGCGGGGAAAGCTTACCACTACTGTCCCGAGAATGTTCTAACTTATTCAATATTCATATGATTCAATAAATTTACTTAAAATAATTCGCAAACGCGACTTGCCCAGCCTGATTCGGATGAGGCACCTAATCGCGACTACATGGTGAAATTCATGCCCGTCTACGACTATTCTAACATAATTTCCTTCGTCAGGGAGTCTATTTTTATTTAAAGTACAAGTTATGAATTACACAAAGTTAAACCGATACCCTTGAATTCTAACTTATGCCGTACAAATGATTAATTGATTGATTTTTTCGTGTTTCCGGGCGCGTCAACTGCTTTGGTCATTAGTCCCGTTAGTGTAGTGCGTGTTTTTTTCGTGGGAGATGGCTGTGATCTTCCCCCGTTGCGTGGCGAGATCCGGCGCCGACGTACCGTCGGCTAGTGGGGTTTCCCCCAAACCACGACTCTCTCACCAGCGGGGCACCGTCCCAACCGAGATAACTCTAAGCTCCCGACCGATCTCCCGGAATATGTGGTAGTGTAGTGCATGTTAGTGTGTGTGTGTGTAAGGGGAGATGATAGGACAAGGAAGAGGAAGAACAGATCGCGCGCGGTCCGTGGCCCGTTTGTTAGGGTACTGCTCCAGCATTCGCCTGGTGTTGATCGGAGAAACCACGGAAAACTACCGATCAGAGCAGCCGGGGGCTAGAATTCTCCTCCAAACAGCGACTGAATTCGACCAAGCTGACAAGCTAGTGTCGAAAATCCTGCCGCCGTCAGGACTCGAACCTAGGACCTCGGTCAGAGGGACTGCAGTGACATTAGTTGATGCCTTGAGCCATCTCCCCCTATTGATGATGTTGCGGGTTGTATTCTCATTGATTATTTAATAACTTGCATTTTCTGTCGATGTTTCATTCTCTGAATCTTTGAGATTAAAGTAACTATGATGGTGGTATCCATCGCTTGATTTCCAAAATGTTCGGCCCCGGAACGCTCCCCAAATTAATTATTAATTTCAAAAGATATATAATACTTTAAAATTATTCCCCAGGTACCGGAACGCCGTTCCGTCGCGTTCCGCCAGAAAGCCGGCCCTGGTGGTATCTATGTACTGATGACACGACAAAATGTTATAAGAATCTTGTGATATCTCTCTGAAGCTGCTTTTTAATAAACAGAATTCACTTCTCCCCATAGCACGTCATACGCAGTTTTAACTGTTTTTTTGACGTAAAACAAATAAATTAATAAATAAATAAACTTTTTTTTATTCAAAAAGTCGTGTTAATATTATTCAATATGTCGTGGGCCCAGGTGCGCTTTGAGTTGAAGGAACGCGACTTCGAATTAAATATCGACGAGGGTGGTTAATAAGTGAAATCGGTGTCAGTTTTGATATTTATTAGCTTGTTATAAGCTTTTCGAAATGGATACAAAATTGATAAACATTGGCTGTTTGGAAAGAAATTCAAACTGAAATATCTGGAAATATAAAGCTAGTGTTTGTCAACGAGGTATACCTTGAGCACTTGATGTGGTTGAAGGCAGGTTTGTGATACCTGAAGAGCCCGAAAAAGTGATACAAATGCTGATGTCAAGGCGGCATACGAATCTGAAAAGCCTATATTTTTATTAAAGTAGACAAGGCAGACACATCAATTTCTCTCTCTCTCTCTCTCTCTCTCTCTCTCTCTCTCTCTCTCTCTATATATATATATATATATATATATATATATATATATATATATATATATATATATATATAGTCAAAAACTGTATGTGACGTATGGGGGAAAATCATCTGCGCACGCTTTCTTGAGTTTCAGAATCCCTTCCCAACAAATGAACTATTAATAGTCGAAAGATGAAAAAATAATAGTATTAACAATAATAATAATAATAGTATTAATAATAATAATAAATTTAAAAAAGCGAGAGATTAACATTTCAAAAACTAGATATTTTCGTTTCCGAGTTATAGAAAACTTATTTGTAACGGTACATGAACTGCAGATTTCATTTTTCTGTATTGCTAACAAAATAGAAACTCACCCTAAGCTCTACTACCACTACAAGCAAAAGGAAAGCTCAACAAAACGTGCGCATAGTGAAGCTACATTTACGTCCAGACGCAAATCAATGGGCCATCTCAGCAGCATTTGCTCAATGGATCAGGGAAACTGGACAAAAAGAGATGGGGGTTCTAAAAAGTGATTCGTTTAAATACGAAGATATACACATATTTGAAATCGTCTTTTTTAGCCCATTACGATAAGCTAAAATTTAGCACAGGTTTCCACTAAAAAAACAAATTTGACCTTATATCTTTGAAGTAAAAAGTAGTACAAAGACGAAGTATGCTGTACTTAAGTAGCTCCTGTTTATGCAATCGACTGTCCAAACAGCATCTTCGTATCTTGCACGGTTGAAGAGATACGAGGGGAGTTATCACTGAGTTGTTCCTCCCTCTATTGAAACTGAAAAACTCGTGGACTCAATTGAAGGAAGAAATGGCTAAAGATACTGACACTGAGAATAATCCAGAGTTACCTGTTATATTTTTGATCTGCAAAATTTTGGGAACATTGCCAGTGGAATGTTTCTCCTTTAATTCTAGTTGGATGCTTATGTCAAAAAATGACAAGACAGTGGGAAATATAACAAACCAATTATGCGCCTATGAAAAAGCATTATGCAGTAAAGGACACGAATGCATGTCTCAAGACGTGCTTGTAATCAGTTTCAGAAAGCAATATTCCGATAAGAAAAAAACAATTTGTCATTATCGCAAAAAAGCGAACCATATAATTTCTAAATGTGGAAAATGAATCGAAGGTGGAAGGCCACCAAAAATGAAGAAAAAGGTAAGAAATCAGAAGCTTCTAATTCATTGAATGAAACTATTTCAAACATGTGAGATATTTGAATATTTGCATTGCGGGTGCAAATGACGAACGGTGATCCGTGGCTTTGAGAGAGGCAAAAGGCCGTGGCGGTCCGACTCAAGGTCGTCAGAGGGGGGCCTGACGAGGCGGCGAGGTGGCTCTCAGCGCTCGTGGGCTCAGAGGCCGCGAAGATTGATTGATTGATTTTTCGTGTTTCCGGGCGCGTCAACTGCTTTGGTCATTAGATAGATAGATAGATAGATATTTATTATTCTGCAGGTAGGTATATACAACCTGGTGGCAGAACTCTACAATTTACGCATTACTAATATTAACTTTAAATTATTTAACAACGTAACTTCAAATTATTTAAAGACATAATAAATCATTATTATTATTATTATTAATAATAATAATAATAATAATAATAATAATAATAATAATAATAATAATAATAATATGCTAACAATAATAGCCTTAACTATATTTTTTGGTTGACATGCACAGTTATTTGAAACTATTAAATACAAGATTACACGACTTTTTAATTACACTTCACTTCACTTCACTTCACAACATTTGAAATTCACTTCTCTTTCTACTTCTGTACTGCACTACACTGCACAACACTTCACCACACTTCCATACAAAACTACTTCGAATATAATTATATATTTAGAACAGGAACGCATTTAATAGTAATTAACACAATAATAATAGCAATAAAAATATCAATAATAATCAAAGAATAACTGATATAATAATCCAACTTACTAAATTAATAAAGTATACAAATACCATTAGTTAATTTATTTTTAAATCTTTGAACTCCTGGAGGAAAGGGTTCCAAGACTGTCGCAGGTAACTTATTCCAGTCCGTTATTGTTCTATTTGTAAATGAAAATTTTCCAACATCTGTTCTCTGCGGCCTAAACTGAATTTTGTGCTTGTGATCCCCCCTACGAAGGTCTACCCAATTAGATGTAGATATCTTTCCAAGCTGGATAACCGGCATACGCTTTGTACAGGGCACAGAGTCTTGCCTTAACTCTCCTAATTTCTAGAGACTCCCATTCAACATTCTTCCTATTCCCTCGGAAAGTAAGTGTATACACTCTTCTCTGTACTCTATTCAAATATTCCTTTTGGGAATTTCTATAAGGGTCCCAACAAACAGCCCCGTATTCCGTTAATGGAGGAACTAGAGATAAATAAGCTAATTCCCTCGCTTTCGCAGTACTCTTTTTTAGAATTCGCATAGTAAAATGCAAGGACCTCCAGGCTTTCCCTACGACACAGTTTACCTGATTTTCCCAACTCAATTTGCTATCAAATTTGCTATTATTAGACCCGTTAGTGTAGTGCATGTTTTTTTCTGGGGAGATGGCGGTGACCTTCACCGCTGATGGCGAGATCCGGCGCCGACCTACCGTCGGCCAGTGGGGTTTCCCCCTAACCAGGACTCTCCCACCAGCGGGGCACCGCCCCAGCCGGGACATGCTCTAAGCTCCCGACCGGTCTCCCGGTATATGTGGTAGTTTAGTGCATGTTAGTGTGTGTGTGTGTGTGTGTGTGTATGGGGAGAGGATAGGACAAGGAAGAGGAAGGACAGATCGCGCGCGGTCCGTGGCCCGTTTGTTAGGGTACTGCTCCGGCATTCGCCTGGTGTTGATCGGAGAAACCACGGAAAACTTCCGATCAGAGCCACCGGCCGCTAGAATTCTCCTCCAGACAGCGACTGAATTTGACCTAGCTGAAAAGCTAGTGTCGAAAATCGTGCCGCCATGGGGAGTGTAACCTAGGACCTCCCGGTCAGAGGCGCTGCAGTGACATCAGTTGATGCTCTGAGCTACCGCTCCCGGTGGCCGCGAAGATCGAGGGGAGGTCAGCGCGGAGGGGCGGGAAGGCTGAGGGGTGCCACAGCGGAGAGGCCAGAAGGATTTCGACAGGAGAATCGGTCGGACGACGACGGCTGGATTGCGTGCCGTGTTGGGTTTGTGAAGGAGTTCCTTGAGTGTGTTAAAAAGTGATACGGAGGGGGCTGAGGACGCTGGGCTGCGCTTCCCTCTTTCGTCTCCGAGGGTCGCGACTGGAACGAATGCTGCAGAGGTGCCATTACGGAGGTGAGTGTCAGCCCCAGTAAAAGATAAGTTGAACCGGGAATGTTTTGAAAGAAAGGCCTTGGTAAACAAACATTGAGGTCAAGTCTTGTGGGTGGGCGAGTGCTGAAAAATGTAAATGTCAAGGTTAACGGAAAGGAGGGAAATTTTGGTGCTCCCTAGTTACCTGAAATAAATCTGGACAAACCAACATTTTTTTTTGTCATCTTCATTTGTATTTCACTAGACGATTTAATGAAAACTTTGTAATGTTTTCATGCCATGTTTTTGTTTAAATGTATTTAACTGAATACATCGATTTGTTTTTGTGTTAATGTAATGCCATTTGTGCTTTCTTTTGTATTTCTGAATAACCCATTGGTACTCTCACAACGGAAGGTAGGAAAGGAGCAAATCGTTTCAGATTAGAAAGCCAGGAAGGGAAGGAAGGTCAAGTTGAGTGCGTTGGTGAAGGATAGCCTTCCTAGATTTGGACCATCAACTATACTTGGGTTTTTCTAACGAGGCATCTGAGGGTAGTATCTCCAAGATGGAATATGGCACGGCTTTTCGTGTCTTTCTCGATCGTGCCGCTAGAGTCGCCTGACCTGCAGCACTGCTTGATACGTCCGGAATCATGTGACATCTTGGGGCAGGACCGAGAAAAACTTAATTAGTCGTACCATATTCCATCTTGGAGATACTACCCTCAGATGCCACGTTAGAAAACCCCCAGTGTAGAATCGACGTGACTCGCGATTCGCCGGCTTGGTCTCTGTAAAAAATAAATAACGTCCCAAAGATCTCAAATACGGCGAAAAATAACGGCCCAGAAATAACGGCCCGTTGTTTCTGCGGGTACAGACGATTCTGATAGCTGTGTATTGTGATATCCGAATGTGACATTGTTGGTTCGCAAGTTGATAATGGAATAACAAGTCATAATATACTTGGGTTTTCACAACGTAGCGCGTGAGGGTCTCGTCTTCACGATGGAGTATGACACGCTTTTCTCGGTCGCCATATATATATATATATATATATATATATATATATATATATATATATATATATATATATATATATATATATGTATATATATATATAAATGGTAACACACTTTTCAAGACATTTTTCACTACATCTACAATAACTATTGCCAATGGAGATAGCATTAAGGCCGGGAAAAGGCATAGTTGACATTGAAATTGAACTGTTAATGGAAAGTGGGAAAAGCGTACCCTGGGAGACGTGTGGTATGTTTCAGATTCAGAAGAATTTATTTTCTAGACGACTACTCCAAATTGTATACATTTCTGCACGTTATCGGATGCTGTAATGATAACGATTCGACAAGCTGTACGAGAATATTATTCTCGCTCGGCTGTCGACCAATCACATTCGTTTTAGTTCATTATACACGACTGAGGGTTCTCGCAGTCGCCTGCAGAGGCTTTGCGTGCTCTGCCGCGGGAGGTCGCAACTGTCGTTAGGACAAGTGAACCACGAAACAGTATGCGAGTTGGTATTTGTTAGAGTCAGAGGACATCGAGTGTTCTGTAGCCGTTCTGTAAAGAGAAGGCGCACATTTAGTATTTTTAAAACATCAATTTGAAAGTCGTAGAGAAAGTATAGTCGCGTAGAACGGTTATTATATTTAAATTAGTTCAAAGAACGATGGAATATTATTCACTCGTAGAAATTACGACACTCGCTCAGACTCGTCGTTCGTGTCGTAAACGTCTACTCGTGAATAATAGCTATCATTCTACGCTCGTTGAAGAATATACTATTTTGTTCTTGCTGCACAAGATAAAAATTTCTGAGAGAACATTTTTATCAACATCACAGGTTTTAAAGTTGGTGAAGAAATTATGTTGGTTGGTGTACGTGAAAGTTTTGAAGGTTTATTTAAGTTACAAGTTTCAGACCGCCGTTTGCCTACTGAAATAAATCTAGCCAGTCAAGGAAATGTGCAGCAATTATATCATGAAAGGTTTGGTCTTCAAAATAAGAGACACGCGATGATGATGCTTTCACGTGAAGACCATGTTTTCTGGAAACTTAGATATTAATGTGGAAATGCATTCCAAGCTCTGTGAAGGTTGTATTTTTGGTAAAGCTCATCATCTATCTTTTGGAAGTAGAAAGAGAGCGTCAGCACCGGGAAAGCTATACTTCGGATTTTATAACATGGCTCGTGGGGGCATTGTCGTCATGATGGAATATGGCACGGCTTTTCGCGTCTTTTTCGGTCGTGTCGCTGGATGTCGCGTGATCTGCAGCACTGCTTGATAGGTCGTAATCATGCAATCGCAATAGGTCGCAATCATCTAGCGGCACGGCCAAGGAAGACGCAAAATGCCGTGCCATATTCCATCATGAAGACAAAGTCCTCACGCGCCATATTATAAAAACGGAAGTTTAATTCACACAGATGTGTGTTGTCGTTTTCAACAATCAGTGTCTGGGATTTTTTGTTTGTTTTGTTTTGTTTAAAAACGATTACATCAACTTCCAGTTTGTTTATTTATTTATTTATTTTCTTCAAAAACCATTAAAACTGTGTGACGTGCTACGGGGAGAAATGACTTCTGTCATTCTTAATTTACTTCTCTAAAGAAAAGTCATGTGTCCAATAAACTGACTCTGTTTATAACGGAAACAAAAGCAGCTGGACACCCAATTAAGGAAATTTTGACTGATCATGGAGGAGAATTGGATAGTGAGGCAATTAAACTAATTCTTAAAGGAAGGTTTAATTCAACTTTTCGTGATGCCTTACACTACCGAACAATATGGTTGCAGTGAAAGGGAGAATCTCACATTTGAAGAAAAGGCTAGAGGAATGATGAAAGCCCATTGTCAGATTCCTCACTCTCTTTGAGCTAAAATGATTAATACTCGTTAGGCTCACATTCCGAAGCAAAGAAGAAAGAAAATGGATCGGAAAGCAGTTAAGGGAATCTTAACTGGCTACGACCATAATGAAGGTTATAGGATCGGGAATAAGGACGGAAACAAATTAATTAGATCACGTAATGTCAGTTTTTGAAGAAAAAACTTCTTAAAAGAAAAACTGTGGCAATTCCTGTGGATATTGATGTTCCTAAAAAGCATGATGTAATAATTGAAAATAAAGAATAGAAGTGTTGTGATGCTCATGAAAATGACCAAGAAGAATGTGGAGAAGTTATGGAGCATGGAAGAGATTCTAGAAACAACAAGCAAGTAATTCCAGGACTTGAACTACGTGGTCGTTATATACTAAAATGTCCTAAAAATGTTAATGTTTGTTGTTTAATGACCTCAACAACGTTTAGGGAATCAGATACAGTCGCCTCCGGTAATAGTGAACTCTCGGTTATAGTGAACTTAAGTCAGTGGCCCCGTTTTAAACACAAGAAGGTTCTGTTTCAGTGAACTCTGGCCCTCGGGTATAGTAAACGTAGGAAATACTACATCCGGAAATTAATTTCCGCTTGGAAAAAATACATCGCTTTAGTGCTACAAATCCCAACACTAGGCAGCTTGGAAAAACTTTCGTCGGCCAAAGGTCATGATTAGACATTGGATGTATAGGCACTTTTTTTTTATTTATTGATTTTGATGGATGTACATAGGTCAGTTGTAGTATAAACTTTACATATGTTTGATAGACTTACTTACTAACTTATATTTAAAACTTATTTCTAAGACTTAAATCTAACATAAGGTTGAGGATGCCCTATTGGGTCCTCTATTCTGGTTCAAATTCGGAGAAGGTTTTAAGGAATATATTGTAGGGGTATCTGTTTTTTATTCTGGTATGGTTTGGGTTTTTAGCGAGTCTAAAGGTTGCAAGGGAAGAGATTTGAGGTAAATAATAATAAAAGTTGGTGGCTAAGTATGTGATGTGATGTTCAATAAGTTCTAAGTTGAGTTCTTTGTGAAGCTGATGATTCGTGACAAACCACGGTGCATTGGTGATGGTTCTGAGAAATTGGTTCTGAATGATTTGTAGTTTCTTTAGATTGGTTTTTGCGGAATTTATCCAGATGGGACAAGCATACAGCAGTAGCGGTCTTAGAATGGCTTTGTATATTGCAATTGAAGAATGATATGGTAATGGACTGTTTCTATAGATTAAAGGTTTTAATTGTAGTAGTTTTATTTTAGCCTGTTTTATTTTTTCGTCTATGTGCTGTTTCCAATTCAGTTTAGTATCTAAGTTTAATCCAAGGTATTTAATAGGTTTGTTATGGGGGTACCAGTTTAGTTGATTGTTGTTTATTGTTAGGGGGTGGGGTAGGTATAGGGTCTTAGTGTGAATATTTTTGCTGCGGTTTTGGATGAATTCAGTTGTATTTTAAGTTTGGATGCCCAGCAATCGAGTAAGTTGAGGTATAGTTGAGTTCTATTTCTGATGTCAATGATAGAATTGCCAGAAGAAAATATTGCTGTATCGTCCGCAAATTGGGCTATGTGAATATTCGTTAATTTAGGAAGATCTGCAACGTATAATTTGAATAGTGTGGGTGAAAGTGGTGAGCCTTGGGGGAGTCCTGCGTTAATTAGTCTAGGGTTGGAGTGATGATTATTAACATTCACTGAAAAAGTTCTATTGTTGAGAAAGCTATTGATAATTGATTTTATGTAGTATGGGGTGCCAATTTGTTTAATCTTGTACATTAAGGCTTGGTGCCATGTCCGATCAAACGCCTGAGTGATATCTATAAATACGCTTATTGTGTGATGTTTTTTCTGGAATGCTGTGTATATGTGTTCGGAAATTCTTAGTAACTGGTGTTGAGTAGACACTTTTTTCATAAATCCAAATTGTTCTTTAGGAATTATTTTCGTTATGTGTAGGTAATTGTTTAATCTTTTAAGAATAATTTTCTCGATTATCTTTGATAAGGATGGTCATAGACTGATCGGACGATAACTGTCAACGTTTGCAGGATTTTTGTTCGGTTTACAAATAGGAATAATGATAGCATGTTTCCAGGCATGCGGAAAGTAACTTATTCTGAGACACGAATTGTAGATGTTTGTGAGGGTGGCTATTGCTGGTGGGGGTAAATGGTTTAATACGATATTATTTATATTGTCGTGTTCGGGTGATTTTTTAAGAGGCAGTTTATTAATAATTTTTTTAATTTCAGAGGGTGAAATGTAGCGTATTTTTTGGTGAGGTCCATATTCTTGTTCTGATGCTGATTTGGTTATAGTGATGTGTCCAGGATGGAAATTAGTGTTGTGTACAGTGAAAGTTGAAGCAAAATATCTTGCTAGTTCTTCTGCCTTTTGGTAGGATGTGTATGCTTTATCTGTTGTTGAGTTTATAGGAGGTATCGTGTTTTTCTTCTTAAGTATTTTTCGTGTGAATTGCCACAGGGTGTTATTACTGACGCTGAGCGACTGGATTAAGTTATGATAGTTTTGGCTATTGAAGTTAGTTATAAGTCTCTTTACGATATTTGTTAATAGGTTTAGTTCCCTCTTAAGTTCAGGTGTTCTTAATCGGTACCAAAGTCTTCTAGTTTTGTTTTTTATTGAAATTGCTTTCAATATTTCTTTGGGTAGTATTTTATGTCTGGTTGTATTTGAGCCTGGTGGAGTAGTTAATTGTGTACTTTTTATAGTAGAGTGTATCATTTCGTTGAAATGAGAGATGGATTGGTCTATTTCCAACGGGGTTTTTAATGTTTTTATTTTGGGTAAGGAATTTATTACTGTTTTTTGAAATTTGTGCCAATTAATTTTTATTGAGTTTGGTTTAGGGGCGAGGGCGTGTTGCGGTATAAGTTGGTGTGTAGTAATGATTACCGGGATATGATCAGAGCCAAGTTCGAAAGTAGTTGTGGAGTAAAATTTGATATTAGTATTTGTGATGCCTATGTCAAGGATGTCCGATTTACGAGTACGATCCTGAGGGTGGTATGTTGGCTCCGAAGGGGTGAGTATTCTTAGGTTTGAATTGTTTATTAGTTGAGCTAGGACTTTCCCGTTGTGGTTATTATTTTGACACCCCCAGCTTACGTGTTTTGAATTAAGGTCACCCAACAGCAAAGTTTTCTCGGTAGGTTGAAATAAATTAGGAAAGTTTGCATTTATAATTTTGGCTGTGGGGGGCTTATAAGCTGTTATAATTTTCCATGGTTGACTATTTATAAATATTTGGATAGCAACAGTTTCGATTCCTGGTGTGTCGGGTAGATTAATTTGGTGGTGATAAAGATAATTTTTGACCGCGATAAGTACCCCTCCTCCCCTATTTTCCGTTCGATCTGTTCTATAAGTGCTGTAACCTGGAATAAATAGTTTATTTTTTTTATTCAGGTGTGTTTCAGTTATGCATGCTACGTCAATTTTATGATGATGCAGAAAATGAATTAGTTCTGTTTTTTATTATTGATGCTATTGGAATTCCAATTCAAGATGGATATATTATTAGTGGGTTGAGTTGACACTATTATTGCTTAGATAAGCGGTGACAGAGTTTTGAATGGTGCTGATGATGGTAGGGATTAAAGAATTTATGAAATTAATGATGCATGAGGTGATTGAGTTGATTATTGTGCTGATAATTGGATTGTTAGAGTCAGAATCATTTGGATGGGAAGAGGACTGGGAGTGGGTGTGAGAATTTTGTGAGTTGGATTGGATTCGATTTTTGGGGTTTGAGATGTGGGTGAAGTTTCGGAAAGTACTGGTTTGGGGTAATTTTCGGAAGTTTTCTGTAGATTGATTTGGAGGAGGAGGTGGGGGAGGGGATTGAGAGTTTTGAGGGTTTTCATTTCTATTAGTTTTGTTGAGATCATTGTTTTTTCTTTCAAGGATTTCTTTAAAATAAGAACAATTTGGATTTCGTATGTCCACTCGATGATTTCCATTGCAGTTCGCACAGAGAGGGGTTTTAGTTTTGTTGGGGCTCGTCACAGAATAATGATTTCCGGCACAAAAAGCACAATTGATAACATGATTGCAATTATTCTTCGTGTGACCGTAATCTAAACATCTCTGCAACTGCAAGGAGGCCGTTCGACCTCGACCGTTGAAGTCGGCTGTTTTCCCACGCCACTGTAGAACGAACACCAATGTGGTGATGGTTGCGTGAGTTGGGGAACTGCCAGGAACTATCTGTATTTGTCTGTTTCTTCTGCTAGTTCGATGTGTATAATTTCTAAGAGTATTGAATCACAAGTTTATAATATTCCATTGATTTTTTTAACGAGCGCAGATACGCGAAGTCGAGGTCGTACCGCCGACTAGCTTATAATAGAACCGAAGGCGACGTTAGCTGGAGCAAGAGATTATAAGTTATATGAATAACTGTAATTTTGTAAATCTTGAAAATGAAAAGAGTAAATTGTGAATATATGCTTTCATTATTTATGTACATTCATTAACTTACGAACATTTGAAAAATATCATTTAATAACTGAAAAAAAGAATGTTTTATTTAAAAGATACATACAAAAGACAATTACTTAGCAGAGATAATGTTCAAACGAACTATTATACAACCAGAAGCAAATTTACTCTCTTTGTCTTGGAAATACATTCTCTCTTTAAAAGTGAAATGGTACTTGACTATTTCTTTATATTTTCAATTCCAAATGATGAATTCGAGATCCTGGTTACAGTTTCAGAATTCATTTAACTGTGTTTATTTAGTGACATTCAGTGTGAACCCGGATGCCAGGCATCGAGCATTTTATTTCATTATTTATTGCTTGTAATTGTAATAGTAAGTAATTGGGATTAGGAACCAGCTAGTAAACTGAAAATTCGAGAGGTGACAGTAATTCTACCCACTGTGTCTCGGTGACCATTAAGTGAATATATAGTATAAGTGAATCAGTTGACCATTTAAACAATGTAACTCCTTATTTTATTTAATACATTTTTTAGTAGATCCAATATATTTGTTTAAATTTATATCAAACTAATGATAAAGCTAAACATGAACAGGATCTAGAGTCTCGTAATACTGGGCCGCAATCAAAACACTGAGCGGGACATAATGCGCTGTCGGATTGGAATATGAACGTTTAACAACAAACAACTAGCTGTGTGAGATCTGGGAGAGACCGTTGAGAGTCAAAACAAAAGAGCATTCGGTGATTCGATAACGCACACCTTTGTACTCCCGAAACAAAGGTGAATGTACTCATAACGTTCGGGTGCGCCAGTCGCACTAGAGACAAAACGCCAATTTTAAAATTCAACCACACACTGCTCACCCTTCTTCCTATAAGCCACGGCAAACTTTTTGACTCCCACCCTCTCCTGGTTGGAATGACAAACATACAGCGGCCAAATTACGTGATTAGCAATATCATCATTCACGTAAGCCTGTTTCCAAGCCAACGTTAGCGTACCTTCCAATACCACTTTCTAATCAAATTCACTTCAAATTAACAGAGAACATCCGGAAAGTATAGCGTGGAGATAGAGAAGCAAAACATCTAGTACACTTCGTATTTTAATTTTCGTTAAACGTTTCATCTCGGAACAATTATACGAGCGTAAAACACCAAGTAGGTCAAGTTCCAATACGTTTAGGCAAGCTCAGTTGTTTTGTACATTTTTCTATTATCTCCCCGTATCTCAAAGCAGCGTTTGCGAGAGTAAACACAGTCTGCTGGCTGTAGATCGATAGTACTCAAATAGTTTGCACAGGGCTGACCCTTGGTTAATAATAATAAAATTGTCTTTATTAGCGGCGAGGCTTAGGCCATTAGGCCTGCTCATCCGCCTAACCATATGAAATATTTACATTGTTTCTTATACTGTGAAGAAGATAGAGGGGACAGGAACTTTAGCTTTACTTCTGGAAGCGCAAACTAGGGACCATCCCGGCATACGCTTTAAGCGATTGAGTAAACCCAGAAAACCTCAATCAGGATGGCGGCTGAAGGCCGAGGACATTGACAAAAATAGAAAATCTAAGAATACATACCTTAATTAGAAAACACAATGGTAATATAAAAATGGTAAAATTAAATAACAAACCTATACAATAAGAATAAAAATTGTGTTATGATAAGTAGTGACACAGTGGCTGCAACAGCGCCGTAACATAGATTGATAATTATAAAACCAAAGATTACAATTTAACTTTCCGTATCAGTTTCAATCAATAAAATTTGAAGTTTGCAGATATCACAAACAAAACAAATGCAATTTACATGACAATAAGTGAATGATAGATAAGCATTAAACAATTTATAATTATTAAAACAACCGTCGATTTCTTGGTAATGAGAGTCCAAGTGGTCGATTTCAAAACCGTTAAAGAGAAATTAAATTAAAAATATAGTTTATTGAAAAAGGCCTTTAAAGTTTAATGATTTTTCACAAATCAATATGGGTTTTTATTTAGATGCTAAATAATTACTTCACATGTATGTAGTAGGACGTTTTCAATATTGTTAGTATTTAATATTATTTTGATTGTCTTTTAATTGTTATTTAATTTACCTCATAATCCAATTAAAGCGCACTTGAGCACCCTATACTAAGAAACCAACAAAATATAAAAGTGACAGTAAACGAAAAATTAATTACTAATACTTCTAGATAAAACAAAATTTCATCAATAATTTGAAATAATGTCACATTACAGTCAGTACAGAGTAAGTTTGAGTTTTGTGAAACAATATGGCAAAAATATTACAGGTGAAACTAATACGCCGTGGATAATAATAGAACTTTTAATTGCTTCCTAAAAGAATTGACAGAATTACCGTTTAATGTTCTTTGGGAGGTTGTTCCAAGCTCTCGTTACTCCTACGGTAAATAACTCGTTATAATAATTAAAATTATGTTCAGGTATTTGTAATAATAATGATTCCTCTCTCTCTTTCTCTCTCTCTCTCTCTCTCTCTCTCTCTCTCTCTCTCTCTCGACTAAAGCCAATTGAACTTGAATCCTTAAGTCGAGAAGATTGTGACTAAATTATTAATTCATTGGTTTGGAGGTCGCGTCAGCTCCTATGATCATTACTCCCGTATCTGCTGTACATGTAATACCACGGGAAGTGCTGATGTTACTCCCGGCTGGAACCAGAAATCCGGTGCCGATCTTCCCGACAGCTTGTAGTTGTGAAGATCTCCCCGGCGAGGTACCGGGAAAGACGGGAAGAACTATACGCACTCGGGTGGTCTGTAAGCATGTGTGGTTGTGTAAAGTAATAGTGTGTGTTAAAGGGGAGAGTTGGGGACAAAGACGAGGAAAGAAACATTGCGCGTGGTCCGTGGCCCGTTTATTAGAGAACTGGTCAGAAATTCGCTGATTTTGGCTGAAGAAACCATGGAAAAATCAGAGCATCTGGCTGCTAGAATTCCTCTCTAGACAGTGTATGAACTCGATCCACCTATTTGCTGGTCGCGTCAAAAATTCCACCGCTCTGGGTTCTCAAAGCTCAAGGTTTCGCTTCTGTATCAACAGTTGTTGCCCAGAGCTAACTCAGCCGTTCTCTCGATTGCAGTTGGGTCCAAATGCAGAGGAAATCTCTCGCAATGCTCCTCAAGTTATTTTACCACCTGGTAAAAGAGACTTCTAGAGAGAAATTCTGGCAGCCAGATACTCTGACCGTAGTTTTTCATGGTTTCTTGACGATGGCGCCGTCATTACGCCATTTCTACATCCCACTGCTTTCATATCCGAAATGTTTGCACGGAGGTAAAAAAAAATTTCTCCCAGTTTCTGTGAGCTGTTTGTAGTAATTTTGCAGCAAAAATTTGCACAAATTGTTTTTAATTTTTTTAATACATAGTTAAGTTTTAAAGCAATTCTATTGGTAAGTGAAGGAAGCGATGGAGGAGGAGGAGGAGGAGGAGTTAGGGTGGTTGTGCGCCTTCGGCCCTTCGCTTAAATGGGTGGCGCGCGGGAGGAGGTCCCAGCTGCCTCGTTGGGTGACGAGGTGGAGGAGCGCCACATCGACCCCTCGCGGCCTTGACCTCTCGCCCCAGTGCTCCCGGCGCTTGCAAGGCGCACCCGTGAGTGACCTCAGCACAGCGCCATTCCTCGCCGCGAGAAGAGTCGCTGTCGCCAAAACACAGGTCCGTTTCCCGTCCTCGCATAATATTACCGTTCTATTTATCTGAGGTCCTAGCTGCAGTTCAAGCGCTTCTCTTCTCTTTGGCTGCAGGGGTTTTAGGTAAACTGGTAGCATTGATATACTCTGATTCATTGGTTAGAGTAGTTCTTCTCCTTCCACACGTGGGGAAAGCGTAATAGTATGAATGCTCGTGAAGCGAGCTTAAAATTCTCAGGAAGCAGGATCTTTTGGGTATGAGAAAGGTCTGAACCCTTGACACAATGAATCAGATAAAATACGAATAAAATGAGCATATATTCAATGAAAAAATTACAGTGGCATAATTATATAATAGGATTATGCACTTTAAATAGTTGGTCACAAAAAAAAAAAAAACAAAGCAAAACAAAAAATTGGCGTCACCTCCTGAACACACTTTCATCAACTACAATTCCCAATTTGCTCATTCCTCTTTCTGAATTTTCATCTACCATACTATTTTACCAGATATTTAGATACTACCATCTATTTTACTCTTTCTACTCTCTAGTTTTTCCGTGCACGGCTTTTAAAATGAATTTTACACTTGTTTTAAGGTATCCCGTTCACAGGTGCTAGCCTTGGGCTTCGCACTCACTATAACACTCTGAGCTTTAAAGAAAAAAACAACAATAAAACGTAACATACACGTTACTTCAATCTGACCCCTTTACATATCACAGAAAACAATTACTTTTAACACAATACAATAAACTATGACTTTTCCAGATAACATCAACTGTACATGTGAAAATCATGAATTATTTAAGTAAAATTGTATTGTAAAATTTCCACACCCTTCTCCCATTCTCAGGACTCGCACGATTCCCGTTCCAGTCCAAATCTTCCTCACCTACGCTTCGCTCTTCCTGGGGTCGTCCTTCCTCTTCTGCCGCGCCTCGTACAAGTTTGTTCGCGCTTCCAGCCTCGAATAATTAATGTTGCTGAAGTTAGGCTTTAAATGCTCGGCCTACCTACCACACTTTGTGCGTGTGTGGTCTCAGCGTACAATATGAAATGCTGGATTTAGTTAATGTCCTTCTGCGCGAATTTTACAAATTTGAAATTACTTCGAATCAGCCACTTCACTTGCTCTCTCAAATATTGTAAATGTTAATGCGAAGAATGTTCTTGCACTCCACTTCTTAATTACATCACTTTCGAAGATACGCTTCTCAAGCTAACTTTTAACTATCAAGTTAAAATAAACTCCTATGCTATCAAGTTACAATCGCCTTCAGAACTCAGGCTAGTCACCGTCGCTGCTGCAATCAAAGAGAGCTCAGTCTAGTCGCCGTCGCTGCTGCAATCATAGAGGGCTCCTCCGAGGCGCGCCGCGATACTTATGGTACTCGCGCCTGGGGAAATTTTGGAGGGGTGAATATTCTCCTCTTTTCGTGACCTCCCGGAAAAACATTATTCGCTAGTTCGGGCGTCAGAGTTCGAAAACCTGTGGGTAGAGGGGCGTTTACAAGCCATCGCTCCGCCGCGTACCCTACTCCTCTCTGTTCGCGGGCTTCTTTTCCTAGCTGATGGTGGCGTTATGGAGTTGTCTAATCCCATGACGTCACACTATATATATATATATATATATATATATATATATATATATATATATATATATATATATATATAGAGAGAGAGAGAGAGAGAGAGAGAGAGAGAGAGAGATAGATATCGATAGATAGATAGATGATATATAGAGTAATAATCCAAAGTGTTGTACTGTATGATGCTGAGATATGACAACTCCCAGAACAAATGAGAACAAAGTTGACGGTCATGGAAATGGACTTTCATAAAAGATTCTTTAAAGCTGTAACTTCGCACACACATAAAGATTCATTAGTGCTCTTTCAACTTTCACTTTTGAACTTTCATAACTTTGAAGTAAACACGTCACGAGTAAGATCTAGTTCTTTGTGAACACGTCAGAAGTAAGATCTAGTTGTGATGTTCTGTGCAGCAAGAGTTTTTTTATTTTTATACATTTTGGTGTTTCCTTATACGCAACATTTAATTTTTTTAAATACGCCTGCAAATATTTTATTTAAATCATTTTCTCCAATAAAGGAAATTTCTTAGATAAATAAGTATAGTTCCGGTTTCCAATCAAACCTCTGAAATTTTGAAAATGGCAAATGTTACAGATTTTGTTTAACATCATACACTTTCTATATTAAATTAAGATATATATTTCTCGATGTAATTTATCCCTCAATTGTAAATCCTTAAATTATGCTATGTACCAATTTAAAAACAGAGTGGTTATTGATTAATTTTGAGGGATACCGTGACATTTTTTCCAAGTAAAACATGTATTCAGTCTACTTTAGGGTTGAGCGAAGAGTTGTTGTTACCATAAGCAGTTTAGGATCCATTTCAATAGCCAAATTATGGCTTCTTAACACTAAGAAGAGAAAATGTTTCAGTTTGCTGATCATTCCTATTTCTTTTGAAATATTACAGTTTTCTGATTAATGGCATTTCCTGAGTTTATATTAGTAGAAGTAAAAACACTTTATCATGAAACTAATGAGCTTAGTTTTGAATAATGCAATTTTACTTAGGATGGATACAACTTCTAGAGATATTCAGTCTTCCTTTTAACAATTAGTACTGTATTAGATGAACAGTAGGAATAAATTGTATCCGGACTCATTATTTGCCCTTTTTATTATTTAGAGACGACTGATTTGGCCTCACTTAGTTCATTTGGGCTGGACAAAGTAGCAATTTGCAAGGGAAAGCCAGGCCGAATGAACGGCTTTCAGCAGAGAGACGAGCAGGTCACACTGAGCATTACAATGTCACCGTCATCTTCGTAAAAAATAAATAAAATTTTCTATCATAAAATAAATAAAGTTTGCTCCATAAAATAAATAATAAATGGTGCTTCATAAAATAAATAAAGATTTCTATCAAACATTTATTTACATTATTACATTTGGACACTACATAGATGAAATAACATTTTTACAATTGTACAACGCTGGGAATATACCGACAAAGTTTTCCATTGGTCTTGCCCGGTGGAAAGATTCTTCGCAGTGATAGTGCCTGAGAAAGTGCGTTTTGCGGAGATTGTAAACTGATGTGGCTTACGGTCACTGAAATCTATTTCCAAAGGCCCTCTTAAAGGCGGACGCCGAGGGTCGACGACTTGGGCGCGGCACGCGAGGGATGCACGGAGCGCGGAGGGCGAGGGACCCACTCGGAGTGGCTGAGCGCAGCAGAACAATGTCTGAGGCACAGGCTCACTTTGGGGTTCGGTGCGAGGAGTAAGAGATCTTATCGCACTTATGCTGACAATTGCTCGTACACCATGTGGTGGTAGTGTCACTCAGAAAGGCCTGTGACGCTATCTATACTTGCGAGAGATTAGTCATTTTCCGGAACTTCTCAGGGCACTCACGCCGTTCCCTTCCTGTATTTCTCGCGGAGGTATCTCTTCCTTAGGGCACTTCCCAAACGGGAACAGTCTCGGAGCTGCTGACTTATTTACTGATATACGTGGTAGCGTAAATCATGAAGCTCTAGGTGTGTGTGTGTGTGTGTGTGTGTGTGTGTGTGTGTGTAGGGGAGAGGTGGGGAGAAGAATGAGGAAGGAAACGCACGCTGCTCTTCACCTGACGATTATGGCATTACTTCAGCATTCGCCTGGAGTTTACTAGAGAAACCACAGAAAACTGCCGATCAGAACAGAACTCTCCTTCAGGCCTAGCTGTTTAGCTTACAGCTGCTGGAGGAATAAATAAATTTACCGTAGCTAAACTACTGCACAGGATGACTCAGAACAAAAGTTTCAAACGAATAGATCATGTTGAGTCGATGATGATCATTTTTCGTCAATCATCTCGAGAAGCAAAATTTTATTTTACGACGTTCCACGCGTGCCATTGCCCTTGATTGGTAGCGCATTGTGCACTGGTGTTTGACAGGTCGGTTCTGAGGCATTGCAAGAGATTTTGTGTAGCTGCAAAACACCAGGGAAAGAAGGTTGCTTAACAACCAGAAGCAAAGTCACCTATGTAACATCGTTTTATGAAATGTCTCACTTCATTGGTGAAAATATCATGTTCCACCCGCGCTTGCCCTTACCCTAGAAGTCTATAACATTTCTGCTGAGACATCCTTCATACGGCGCTTAGCCTGAAGTCTCGAACAGCGACATCGGCTGCGAAGCCCACACAAGTCCCGTCATCTCGCAGCGCGGCGGACGACTCGCCGGACGTAGATCGGGCTGCGAGAGGTCAACTAAAGGTTCTGTCGCCTGTAAAACACTCTGCAGAGACATTTTCAGTTCCGGTAGTGTTATAGACATTAAATTCTATTTATTACTGAATTAATTTTTTTCTTGAATGCAAAATGTCATCTTACTAGGGAACGAAAAGACTAAAATTTTTGAACAAAATTCTTTTGTATACATAGTACTTTTACTTTCTCGTTAACGCTACCGCGGTGGAAAGTTATGTAATGCGGCGCGAAAAAAAGGCGAATTCTCGGCAGAGAGACTTATTACAGTGCCTTGGCAACGAGAAAGTGGAGAAATCCAGATGCTACATTTAGAAAAAAATCCTCTAACATGTGGTGTAGCCAGAATGCATGTTTTGTAGGTCCTTGATACCGAAAAATCGATTGACGGTAAAACGTCTATCCGCCTGTATTTCCGTATATCTGTGAACAACGCTAGCGGCTAAATCGTTACGCCGATTTTTTCCAAAATTAATATTCGCCGATCTATCTGGATGATGCAACGGCTTCGTGAATTTGACAGGTTTATTTTAATTCAGAAGGAGTACTTTACAAGAAGCCCCTGGGACATTTTCAAAATTAAAAAAAAATGGCTCCAACGTTTTTTTATTAAACTTTGTTATTTCATAGCATGAAGAACGTTTAAGAGAATGGTGCAGGTCCCATGATGGTTAAAAACAATCATTTTTCAAAAATTAAAAAAATTTTTCTGCGCCTTCCCACGACTAAAATTATGAAGATAGAAGATTTTAATAAATTATGTTAATGAAAAACATATCTAAAAATAATGTCACGTGAAATTTTTTGAAAACCTGAGTATTTTGTGTGAAATTTTGTGTGAAACAAAGGCACTTTTATTTTCTTTAAATCATTTTTCTTAAAAATGGCACAATATTTTTTATTAAATTGGTACCTTAGCGTAAAGGACTCTTAAGAGAATAGTGCAGTTCTCATGTTCATTGAAACGCCTGATTTTTCGAAAATTAAAAAAAAAAACTTCTGCATCTTCCTGGAACTACTACAACTTTTTTGTTAACAAAATGTGCTTATCGAAAACAGATCCTCAAATTAGGTCAAGTTACATTTTTTGAAAATATTAGTATTTTTTGTGTAGTTTGGCGACGAAATAACCGCCCTCTCCGAATTTACTGTGCTTCGTGAACGTAATTCTAGGCATTCCAGTAATTCTAGGCATGATGCTTCGTTAGTTAGAATTTGCATATTGTTCCACATTTATTTGTTTCTTGCACTTGACATTTTATTATATATTTTCACATTAATCTTTTAGAAATTATTTAAAACGAATTTGAAATATATGAAATAAAAAATACTAGCCTTAAGGGAATATCAGATTGGAATGCAACAATGACATTCTGACCCGCGAATCGGTATCAGAATTTCCGTACATTACGTCTCATTGCTGGGACATTATGTAGCTGTCCGAATAGCATTGATAATTGTCAAATTTATGTTAATATTTGCCTCAAAATATTTAGTTTTTCACCAAATTTTGTACGATTTGTAATGAGTTTTACAAAAAATGACTGAGATGCCATAATCCGGAGAGATATTGCGATATAAATAGTATTACATAACTATTACTAAAGGCGAGAAAGTACGTGCTGTTTTAGCACCACTAGTTTAGTTTATATTCATAGACTATCCCTAATATTGTTATGCAACGTAACGTGTGTAGAGAATAAGTATGTGTGTAAAATATTGTAGTGAAAACATCTACAATAATATACGTATTATAATATTATTTGTATTACAAGAATTAAAATTCCAACAAAATAAAATTGCCTGTTAAGTCACGAGTACAACATCAAATTTTGCTTTAATTATTAACTTTACTGTATTATCAAATGGACAAATAGCTCGTAAAAAGAGCCAGCAAGATCGCTTGGAAGAATTCGGTGAACCACTCTAGGAAGAAACTTACACTCACATACACTCACACACACTTTCATATTTCTATTCTCAGATTATTACCTTAAAAACGACACAAAGAAAACGCTATGATCTGCACAAGATTTAATCTCCTCTATTCAAAGCCAGAATCATTAAGATCGGTTCGGTAGAAGACTCAACTAACGCCTTCCATAATTGGAGTATTACTTATCGCAGCATTCGGACAGCGCAAGGGTTTTTCCGGTCAATCCCGGAATATGCCAATAATAAATAGGTCATTGCTGCGCGAGATCTTTCCCTCTCCTTCAACGTATCCACTTCCCTTACTCTCTCTCTCTCTCTCTCTCTCTCTCTCTTTCTCTCTCTTCCTCTCTTTCTCTCACACACACACACACACACACACTTACGCATACAGTCACTACACTTCCACTCATGTAGGGAGATCAGTTGTGAACTGCGAGTTTCCTAAGCCGAGTGGAGTGGTCTTGCAGAAACGGCGTGCAAGGGCGCGGGAGGAGAGGGTCCGGAGCCTCTCACGGCGCGGGATTTCGATCACCGCCGGGTCCGCGCGGTGGTGCCCCGCCAGTCCCGCCCGCCCCCGCCACGCCACGCGCCGCCCCGTCGCAGCGGTCGCCCGCGGCCCGGCCTGGCCTGGCCGCCGCCCCCTCGCCCGCGCCCGCGCCCGCGCCCTCGCCCTCGCCCTCGCCCTCGCCCTCGCCTCCGACGCGCCGCGCCGCGCCGCGCCGAATCGATCGCCCGCAACGCGCGCGCCCGACCGCCCGCTGGCGCGGCTCCTGGTGCTCGCAGCCTCCGTCACGGCGGCGGCGGCGGCGGCGGTGCGGCGGCGGTGCGGAGCGGTGCGGTGCGGTGCGGTGCGGTGCGGTGCGGTGCGGTGCGGTGCGGTGCGGTGCTGTGGGTGACGCGGCGCGAGGCGACGAGAGGCGACGCGGCCGGCGACCTCCGGTGCCTTCGCCGCAGGAGCCGCTGGTGAGTAGCCGAGCGCTCCGCGGCGGCCACTGGGCGATGGGCGGCCGGCGCGGCGCGAGGGCGCTGGGCGAGTGCCTGGCGCGAGCTTCCTGGGCGCCTGCCCCACCCCCGCCCCTGCCTGCCCGCCCGCCTCTGCGCATGCGCACGCAATGGCGTGGAGGCGCAGGGTGAAGGAAGGAGAGCGATCGCTCCGGCCTCCCCTCCCCACTCAGTCTTCCGTTCAATGTAATTGGTGGAGAGATACACCATATACGGACGCCTCAGAAGAAATGTCACAAAGTTCGAGGGGTCTAAATTGATCGCTTTTTTCCCGGTGAAACTATAGTGAGAAATTTTGCAAAACGAAGTTCAACACGTGTCATTCGCTCTGATTGTTGGCAACCTCGTACGCACAGGTGCTCGACAGGGACACATCGTTACAACGTACCCTGCACAAGGCCTGCCCATTAACATTTTGCCTAAGAACGAGGGTAAAGAACACCCGTGACACTCCATTACATGAAATTTCCTACTACATATTATTTGGGAAAAAGTGATCATTTTCGACTTCATTCTATGCTCTAGGAGTTTATAACATTTATTCTGAGATACCCTGTCTTTGTTTACATGAAGTTGTTCTTGTTCAGATCTGCTGTTTACTCCCACTCCCACTGACAATGTGGAGTAGGAAGCTGTGTATCACAGTGTACTACGAAAAGAATATCTCGAACCTTCGTTGTTGAAGATTAAGTTGAAGAACGTTTTATGTCAGTTCCGTGTTAATGTTCACCAGTGCCTGGGAATTAAAGTACACGTCAAGTGATCTAAAGAAACATAATTTATTTCTGCCAATCGTGCTCACAATCCGGATTCCCAGCGTGCAAGCGATGCTTTCGACAATAAATTAAATCTTTGAGGCAGTTATATTTGCCTCTGGACTATAGTGAATTCTCGTTGCTTCAAGATTTTGTATTTAGAATTATCTGCAAACACTACGTTAAAGTTAGACAGTTTAAGGCGTTGTGGCGAACAGCAATCGGGAGCAACATCTTTACCCTCTATACTACATTTGAACATCTGTGCATGAGCAACTCGAACGTCGGATACGTAGAAGGTCGATTGCTGTACGCCACTCCGTTCTTTAAGTGCCTATTCCATAAACGATATTCTTTTGAAGATGTCACAAGAACTTTGTGTTTGTATGATATTGTCATATTTGTCTTCGTGATTGTTGTACATACTAATATGTATAAAGAGGATGTTCCGATGAGAAGGTAGTGTGGGTGGGAGTTATTGGTAGCTAAAGCAATTTCGCTGTTGAGCAGGTGGTAATAATTGTGACGGCAATGATGGTTGTGTAGAATTGTCGGAGTGATGGACATGATGGAAAGAAGGTGAGACAATTGATGGTGGCACTGAAGGATGGATGGCTGCTATTGATGGATAGGAATTAGGGAGATATTGATAGTGGTGCATTTCTTTTTATTCCTCCTATCCTACCTCCTACCACAAAGTTGTTCTTAAGATGTCTGCAGTGTAGTTCAGTTAGTGTGATTCTGATCAGTTGCAGATGTTGGGTGTATCATGGGAATGTGCACTGGGAAGGGTGATGGTAAGTATAAAAAGAATGTGGAAGAAGGAAGGGGTTGTTAGTCGTCTGGATTGTGCCTGGTTTAGTTAGGAGCAGTAAACTATGCTGTCTGCTATCTTGCTGATGACAGATTGCACAATGTCTGTCGTGATGAGGGGCAAGCATGTACACCGTACACCGGATCTCTGATGCTTGTCGAAGGTTTTTTAGTTCAGTGGGCTGGGTCATATGAGGTTAGGCATCGCTCGGCCCTAAGTTTGGAGCCAGGGGCCGGATAGCGGAGGAAGGATCAAATACGGACCGTTGCCCGTATTATAAGGTGCTGCTCCAGTATTCACCTTGAAATCACTGATCAGAGCAGTTGGCCTCAAGAATTCTGCAGGTGCCACAAAGTCGCCGATGAGACTTTCCAGAATCTAGCATCGAACCCTCAACCTACCAATCACCGACAAGTTCGAGCTGTACGGGTTTGTCTTAAAGCTTGTACCAACCACTTGAATGTGATGGTGACGGTATAAAGTGTGTTGGCAGAGAAGGAAGCGGTTGAAAATCGTAGGGATTGCGCATGGTGTAGTTGGGAGCAGTAAACGATGCGGCCTCCTTGATTACCGACTGATGGATCGTATGGCGTCTGGCATGGTGAAGGGCAACACGTCAGTGGCTTTATTGATTTAGTATGAAGCAGATGTGTATTATTCGCTAACGTCTAGAATGCAGAAGGGAAGCAAGAAGAGAGGAGGTAGTGGGCAAGGATTTCTAAGATTCCTCCTGCAAGTGCTTCTGCGAATATTTCGAAGGAAGCAAGAAGGATTATCTCAATTATAGTGGAGCCATTATGTCGATGCCTCTATCTTCAGAGGAAATATGGAGAACGTGTAATTTTCGTGATGTAGTGAAATTTCAGTGTGGTCAGGATTTATACTACGAATCATTTACAACCTAGACATTAGCACTGTAGCACTCACGGTCGATCTCTCAAATGGCTCAGTTGTTCTTCCGTTGATAAAGCGTTCTACAAATTTTTCAAAACACTGTCCTCTCAAAACATCTTTTAGTACTTTCGCGCATACTACATACATAGTACAGAGGAAGTTAGGTAAGGCTTCAGCTAAAAACTGTTATTATTCAGCAGAAAATTTGGTTCTGTATATCCCTGATACTGAAAAAGATGATACCTCTTGTTCCTGTTTGTAGTATATTACTTCCCTTAAAATGTTGTGTTGTCAGAGCCGTCGTTTTTGAGTCCTTGACGTAGAAAAATTGGTTTACGGCAGTCTGTCTGCGAAGGTAATGGCTCAATCTTAAGCAGGATATTCACCAAAATGGATATTTCGTAGTCAATTTCACTGATGTCACGGTTCCTTGAATTTGAAACAAATCTTTTAATTTTTGGAGGTTCTTGAAATGAAATCTCACGACTTTTTCAACTTTTCTCGAAATTGGCTCCAAATGTTTTGATTCATCTTTTTTCTGGATAGGTTAAAAGACCGTTAATAAGTGGCACAGGTCACAGATTCGTTGAAATAACTGAATATTCGAAAATTGTAGGAGTCATTTTTTACAAAAACCACTGATTCATAAATCAACAGACAAGGTAATGGTAAAATACATAGATTAATGAAAAGAGGCTTACAAGAATCACGTGGGTGGGATTTGGTTATTATTCGTACAATACGTTTTTGTAATCTAAAAGTCTGGGAGCTATAAGATGTATTTCTCCCGAATATTATGCCATATCTCAGGCGGGAATGAACATTCGCGAAATATACACAACGAGCATGAAGGATGACTGAATTAGTAAGAATTTTGAACGCGTAGCATAATGAACTTAATTTTGTGTTCAATTCATTTAAATGAACGTTCCATTTAAGGTTTCACTGAATTGAGAGATCTAAAAAGTTTGTTGCCTTAACATCAGTCAATGGTACACCGTTCATTTTCAATGGAGCACAGAATTGTTTATTTGAAATGGAAAACTGCATTAAAACCGCGTTCTTATCATTTACTATTAATTTGTTATTTCGGAACCAATTTGAAACATCTGATATTGTACTATTTACGGTTTCTTTATTGCAAAGAACGTTCGTATCATCCGCAAAGAGAACTGTTCTTCCATTTCGAATCGTCGAGGACATATTGTTTACGTAAAGAAAGAACATAATAGGTCCTAAAATCGATCCTTGAGGAACTCCACGTGCAATTGGCAAAGAGTCGAAAAGGTGTGTACATAATCATTCCTGTAAGGTATTTCCACTCTCTGAGATCGTTGTGCAATACCACGGATTCCATATGAAGGTAATTTTGAAAGTAAAATGTCGTGATCAATGACGTCAAAAGCTTTTGAGAGATCCAAAAATAATCCAATAGGTGTCTCGTTTTGATGCAATGATGAGGTGACATCCTTAAGAAAAGGAAATATGGCTGTTTCCGTTCATTTTGATTTTGTAAATCCATGTTGGCAATCTAAAAGCGCGTCGTGTTTATTGAGAAAGGTTTTCATTCGTCTCTCTAATATTTTTGAAAAAACTGAAGAGAAATGGGCCGATAAGTTTGAATTTCATTTTTGTTGCCTTTTTTGAAGAGCGGCTTAATTTTAGCTGTTTTGAATATATCTGGAAACGTTCCGGTGCATAACGATGAATTAAATATGTGAGTTAACGGGTGTATAATGGCATACGCACAGGTCTTTAACAAAGAATCCGGGAATTCATCTAAACCGGAGGAATATTCATTTTTTTGTTTACCGATTATTTTGAGAATTTCATAGGAAGAAGTTTCGGAAACGAACATCGTGTCTAAAATTTTGGGTGAACTGTCTGTTTTTGAATTTTGTGGCTGAAGACCCTGAGTGAGATCGGCAGCAATTCTCGAAAAGTATTGGTTAAAGAGACTAGCCACTGTTGCCGGATCGTTCACATTTATATCGTTATATTTTAAAACAACATTCTCTACAAGGTTTCTAGTTGATATGGTCGTATTTTTTATTATATTCCACATTGATTTTGTTTTGTTATTTGAGTTCAAAATATCCTGATCGTGTTTCTTGATATTAGTCTGCCTTATGACTTTTCTTAACAATGATTTGTATTTTTTAAAGTAGGTGAAATCTTGAAATACGTTATGACGTTTAGAAATGAAAGAAAGAATTCGCTTATTTTTACAAGATCTCCTAATCCCTTGTGTTATTCAAGAAGTTCTTTTTCGTGTTCTTTTTCGCTTGTTTTTACTAAATGTCCTAATCCCTTATGTTATCCAAGAATTGCTTTTCAGTGAAATATTTAATTTTCTTTTTTGAAGAGTAAAGCAAGTGTTAAAATGAAATGAAAGAGTTGAAAAAAAGAATTATATTTGTCGTTTGTATCAACAGTATTATAAACCATTTCCCATGATTTCTGCATCAAGTAATCATTGAATGATTTTATTTTACTTTTTGTAAACAATCTAGTCATTCGTGTATTATTTATGTCAGTGATCGCATTTCTTTTAATGGTAAGAATCTGTGCATCGTGGTCACTGTATCCTAAATCTTTTATTTCAACTTCATATCGAGTAGTAGTTTTATTAATTATAATTTGATCAATTGCCTTCATCGAATTTAGTGTGATCCGTGTAGGCACATTAATTGTAATATCTAAATTGAAGGAATTAATTAAATTGAGAAACTTTTCTTTCTCGCAAGATTCGACCAGAAAATCAATGTTAAACTCTCCGCATACAACAATGGATTCAAAAGAGCGATTGCTGACTTTATTAAATGTTATCTCCAGGTTTTTTAAGAACAAAATATAATCTGCAGTTCTCTTTGTTGGAGGTCTGTAGATGCAAAGTATTATCACTTTTAGTGAAGTGAGATGTACAACAGAAATTTCGAAAACATTTTCAACGGAATACACATTCGATTCCGTCAAGGAGATAGAATCAATATTATTTCTAACGTAAATTCAAGAACCCCCTTACGTAGGACCTTTATGCGATTGTCCCTCTGCAATGCCTGCGAGGTAAAAGTTTGGAATTTGGAATTAGGAGATAACCAATGTTCTGTAAAGCTAAGTCATGATCTGGGCTGTCCGGGTGACGCTGCGTCGAAGGCTGGGGTGCCGACGTTTCGACCGACGTACCGCGCCCCTCTACTGGGGCAATACCCTCTGGAGAGGACGGCGATAAGTCGGTCAAGTCGTCGGCATCTCAGCCTTCGACGCGGCGTCACCCGGACAGCCCAGATCAGTCCTGTATTGTGCGCGGCACTTGGACCGACCCCACATTTGGTCCGCGCCTCGAGATTTAGAAGAAATCAAAATATTAGGAAAATATCTATAGTAATCAGTGCATTTGAGGCGTAAACAATGAACTAATTACTTATTGCTAACATTATTAGGAACACTGTATGTTTTTTTCTCGCCCTTTCTTCGTAAGAAGAGAAATTTTAGTAATAGAGCGCTGAAAATTATTGTAAGAGAGTACGAATTTTCGACAGAAAACAAACATTCTGGTAATGAAAACATGGATAAATCGTGGTCTTTTACGTAGTAAATTAAGTAATTTACTACGTAAAAGACCAAGATTTATCCATGTTTTCATTACCAGAATGTTTGTTTTCTGTCGAAAATTCGTACTCTCTAACATGTTGTCTATTCAGAGCTATTTTTTTGCGGGTCCTCGATACCGAAAAATCCATTTGCTGCAAAACATGTCACTCCGTCTGTGTTCAAAGCTAACGTCCGAACTGTTCAGCCGATTTTCTCCAAAGTTGACAATGCTCGATCAATTTAAAGGATCTCAAGGATCTTTGAGTTTGAAACGGATCTTTTGAATTTGGGCGTTGAGGTTTCATGCCTCAACAACAATATCAAAAGTTCTCAAAAAATTGCTCTAATATGTTTGATTAAACTTTGTCCTGGGATAGCAAAAATAACTCGTACAAGAATGATGCAGGTCTTATTTTCATTGAAATCCCTAATTTTTTTAAAATTGCGAAAGTTTATTTTTTTTAGGCTTCTTCCTACAACTACAATATTAAAGATAGAGATATCTCTGTATGAAATATATTCTCTCAAGACAGATGTTAAAATAAGTTCATGTACAATTTTTCAAAAAAGTGTTTTTTCCTGTAATTTGGTGTGATATAGAAAGTTTTAAAAATTTTTTAAATAATGATTTTCTCAAAACTGGCTTCGTATTTTTCTTCAAATTATTCTCTTTGTATTCAAAACCCGGTAAAAAATTGGTGCTGGTCTAATTTCCGGCGAACTCTCTACATTTTCGAAAACTACATTAAGTTAACATTTCAAAACTTCAAAGTTGAGGATACATATATTTGCCGTAAACAAAATGTTTTTCAAAAATTCGCTTTTAAAAAATGTCATGTCAAGGATGTTTAAAAAACGAATAGTTTAGCGTAATTTTTACATAACATAATTGCAATTTATAAAAATTTTTTAAAAAAATCGCTTGAAAATGTTTCTTTAAATTGTTTTGCGGATAAAACATAAGGCTATTTAAAGAATGGAGGAGGTGTCATGTCTGTTGAACTCTGAACTTTTTCAAATTGCACATTTAGAAGTATTGTGAGAAAAAATGGATGTTGTAGCACTACTAGTTTTGATCTGAAATAACCAATCATATACTACATTGATTGGTCACAATATTTCATTAAACAGTTTCACAAATTCCTCGACTGTTGGAATATTCTCTAGCCTTTGCATGATGTCTCTCGACTGTACGATGTATCTGCCGATAGACCTCTGCATGCATTGCCTGCGTGTGAAAGATGATGGAGGGAAGTGAGCTCTCTACTATTAATAGGGGCGGGAAGCTGTGCTAGGCGGAGCAGAAAACGCGCGCGGGCGAGGGAGAAGACCAAAGGGAGGTCACGGGAAAAAGGAGGGAAAAGTAGAAAATGCACCACGTACACGTTAATATTATTAGCTTTGTTTCTGTTTCTGAGCCGCAATTCATCGACATTTATTTTACAATGGATAAGCTAAGATAATTCCTTTGGGTGTTTATTATATCCAATAAAAATATTCACGGTACCTTGGTTTGGAGGGTTGGGGGTTCGAATCCTGCCCGGTCGTAGATGTTTATTTATGCTGTTAGTATATATTTGTGTATGTGTACCGTGACGTTTGTCACGATAAAGGTAGACATATATAGACTAAAAAATGTCAGTTAAAATTTACAATGAAGTCCAGTCAAATGGTGCGCAAAAAGGGAAATTGGAGAAAGTTTTGATGTAGTTTGGATATTTAGTTTCTATATGTTTTGTGGGATGCTGAACACGAATATCAGTTTTGCCAATAAAAATTTTGAATGGCAACACATTTTTAAGCAAAAAAATGGTAACTATCTGTAAAATCATTTTTTTTATCATTTTTCATCCGTTAAATTTGGATATACAAGTGAAATACATGAAAAAACGGAATTATCTCGATTTATCTCAATATCACTTAAAAACTGTCAATATTTCGCAAATATTAACCTTATATGAAATGAAAGAAGATAAAATTGTCTATATTATTTGTGTACAAAGTTTTCTTGTAGGATCGATTGTTTAATGGTAATAAGCCTGGATGTTACTGTGAAAACGACTCTCCACTTAACCTCCCTCACTCCTTATATGTAATTTACATATATGTAATTCTCTTACATATATGCAACATGTATGTCTCCAACTCCTTACATGTAATTACATGTAAACGTAGATATACAGAAATAAATACGGCGCCTCGTGAATCACTTTACATTTTATTTGAAAATTTGACGATTAATAATGTGAAAAAGAAAGTTTAAATTTTGGAAGACAATTGAATACACCTTCGCCGACGCGATGCCCAGGTTTCAAAGGGCCCTGCTTTTCATGGACATCTGCTACATTCAAAATAATGTCTTTATTGGGTATTTTATTACTCTAAATCTGGAATTTTATATTGTTTCTAATACTTGACATTAGGTAATATCTTGAAGAATATCCAAGTCCTCTTCCATTAGTTTGTCAGTTTCAATTTCTTCATCTTGTTGTCCTTGTTTCCATTCCAGGACACTTTGTCCATTTTATATTGTCCACTTTCATGAGGTCCACTTTTATTTGGTCCACAGGCATTTTGTCCACTTCTTTCTGTCCATAAATAATTCGTTCACTGTATATATTGTCCATTAATTCATATGTCTACAAGTATTGTTTCCGTTTTTTTTCGTCCACATTTTTTTGTCCTTTTTCTTTGAAGTCCACAGAAATGTATGTCCACAATGAAAATAATGTACTGTGTTGTGGTTTCTGCAGTAATGAATAAGAAATTATTTTCGAAATGGCATCTTTACTTCGTTCGACTAAAAACAAAGATAAAATTATTTATTTATATATATATATATATATATATATATATATATATATATATATATATATATATAACACACCCACCTACCTACTTTACCTCTTTACCTACTTTACCACACGTGGTGGGTCGTGATAGCATGAATGCTCGTGAAGCGAGCTTACAATTCTCAGGAAGCAGGATCTTTCGGGTATGAGAAAGGTCTGAACCCTTAACACAATGAATCAAATAAAATAATAATAATAATAATATGAACATATATTCAATGAGAAATTTACAGTGACGCAATTTCACAATAGGTTATTGCACTTTAAGTAGCTGGTCACTGAAAAAATGAAACAAGACAAAAAAACAAAACATATAGGCGTCGCCTCGACTGCCTGAACACACTTTCATCAACTACAATTTAGGATTTAATTACTCCTTTCTGAGTTTTTCCCCTATTAAATTATTTACTCTTTTGGCCTCTAGTTTTCCGTGCACGGCTTCTTTTCAAATGAATTTGATACTTGTTTCAAAGAAACCTTTCCACAGGTGCTAGCCTTGGGCTTCGCACTCACTATAATATTGAACACCAAAAATATACGTGGCATTCACGTTACTTAATTCAAACCCTTTTACATGTCACAAAAGCAATTACTTGAAACATAATACAACAAAGTGATCTTTCTGGATAATATTAACTGTACAACATAAAATTTGAATCATTTACGTAAAATTGTACAAGGTAGACTTCTTTAAATGAATCTACTGACACGTGCGGTAAATGCCTGGAAACTGCCCTCACACAGTTCGAAATACTTCTCCCTCCTATTTTAGACGTTTCATCCACTTTTAACACTGCCTTTACCTCACCAGCTCTGCGTCGCTCGCCTGTAGTAACCTTGGGGATTTTCTGCCGCTCGCCCCACGATTCTCCCGTAATTCTCCTAATTACTTCACTTTTCTAAGATACACTTTTCCGAGCTAGCTTTTAACTACCAAGTTAAAGTAAACTCCTATACTATCTATTTGTACTCCGCCGTTACAGTTGTAGCAAAAGAGCTTCTTCTGGTCGCCGTCGCTGTTGCAATAAAAGAGAGTTCTGGTCGTCGTCGCAGTTGCCGTAAAAGAGCTCCTCCGAGGCGCGCCGCGATACTTATGATACTCGTACCTGGGGAAATTTTTGGAGGGGTGCATTTTCTCCTCCTTTCGTAACCTCACGAAAAACATTACTCACAAGTTCGGGCGTCGTAGTTTGAAAGCTGCGGGCAGATGGCGCGTTTACCGGCCATCGCTCCGCCGCGTACCCTAGTCCTCTGTCAGTGAGCTACTTTACATAACTTGATGGTGGCGTTATGGGGTTGTCTAACCCGTGACGTCACTATTATATATATATATATATATATATATATATATATATATTATATATATATCAGTTCCAATCCTTCAGCAGAAATGGAAAAAAATCTTATTGGCGTTGCGAAAATCGAGATATCTGCAATTCCCGTCTCGTCACAAATAAAATGTAAATGATCATATTCAAATATATAAAGAAAGTCAGCACACTCATGTGGAAAAACGAGCTGAAGTTCAAGCAAAGAAAGTGGTGACAGGAATCAAAAGAAGGGCCGAACAACACGCAAATGAACCTCTTGCATGCGTAATAAGAGAATCCAGGGTATAGAAGATCAGGAAGTACTGTTGCATTTACCGGAAGGAACTTCCCTATTACGCAGTGTCAACCGATCACAGAATGTAGGTAGGCCTCCACCGCCTCAATCACTTCAAGAGTGTACGGTAATACCACCGTACGATGTTACCTTATGCGGAGAAGCATTTTTACAGCTCGACAGCAGAGAAAATAACAACAGAATACTTATTTTTTATACAGAGGATGGGTTGAACCATTTATGCAGAAGCAGGACAATTTTTTGCGACGGAACGTTTAAAAGTGTTCCAAGGTTATTTTATCAATTGTACACATTACATGAAAAAATACAAGATTTAGTTTTTCCATTAATTTATTGTTTGTGTACCAGAAAAGATGAAGTAACCTATACATTAATCTTTGAACATCTTAAAAATGCAGCTGAGGCATTGAACAAGAATTTTCCACCTGACTTTGTAATGTTGGACTTCGAAATGAGTGCTATTAACGCAGTACCAGCCGTATTACCCAACAGCACAGTTAGTGGATGCCTATACCATTTTCGCAAGCTATTTGGCGGCAAGTTGTAAACTTAGGACTGAAGGTACGTTTCACCAAAGATGTCATAAGAAATGACATTCAGCGGCTGATGGGCCTTCCATTCATACCTCTCGACAACGTCGAAGAGGTGTTTGATTATTTGTTAGAAATAAGCCACGACGATGTGCAATATCTTATGACGTACTTTGAAACAACGTATCTGAGGGGATGACCTGCAAGAGGGAGGAGGAGGGCAGTGCCCCCTCGATTTCCTCCGCAAATATGGACTGTATATGAGCGGGTGTTAAATCGAGCAGAAAGAACAAATAATTTTGTGGAGGGCTGGCACTCGAAATTTCAGCAGCTGATCGTAACACATCGTGCCACAATTTGAAAATTTTTAGACGCTATAAAAAAAGATCAAAGGGACAATGAAATCCTGTTATTACAACTTACTGGCGGTCATAGGCAAATCAGATATCCGATTAGAAAATTGTATATTATAAATCAACGTCAAATTGAAAATATTGTAGACCAATATCAAGAATATGCTGAAAATAATATAGATTTATATTTGCGCAGCATTAGCTACAGAATGAAATTGTATAACACAGAAGAGAGCGATGGAGAAGTATCACATATAGTATAATATTGTAACTGAATAAATTATGCATTTCTTTTACAATGGACTATAATTATTGTGGACTAAAAATTTATAAAATGGACACAATGTTAGTGGAAATTTCAATGTGACGGACGTGAATGCTCAGTGGACCATTCTTATAAGTGGACAAAAAAGTGGACGAAATTTTTATGGACATCCTATGTTTCTGGACTAAAAGTAGCAGTGGACTAAAATGCATAGTGGACGTAAATAATGTGGACGAAATGCTTCTGGGCAATGTGTCTGGGAATCCCTTGTTTCACCTCGGAACTTGCTTTTCAGTCATTTTTAGAAACGACTACCATATGTTGACAATACTTTTCGCAGTTGAGACAAGTTAGATCATTAAGCCCTGTTTTCTTGCAGTCAATTATTACTTTCTTCGGGGGAGAGAGAAAGTAATGTAATGCGGCGCGAAAAAACAGAGACTTTAGGTAGAAAAACCTTTATTACGGGGCCTTGATGACGAAAAAGTAGATAAATTCAGTTCCTACATTGAGAAAAAAATCCTGTAGCACGTGTAGCCAGAATATTTGTACGTCCTTGATTCCGAAAAATAAATTGACGGCAAAACACCTGTCCAGCTGTCTGTCTGTGAACAACGCGAGCGGCTAAACCGTTCACCCGTTTTTCACCAAAATTGATATTCCTCAATCAATCTGGCTAATGCCGAGGACCCTTGAAGTTGAAATTTTTTGACGATTAGGATAATAGTGCTGATTTCATGTTCGTTTAAACCCCTGATTTTTCAGAAATTGCCAAAATTCAAAAGTTTTTCGACGTCTTCCTACAACTACAATTATGAAAAAAGAGATTTTCCCTTTATTTATTCTGTTCTCTAAAGATAGATTTTGCGCACGCACACGAATAAGGGCACGCACACGAAAATGGGCATGTGCACCAAAGTACACGTGTCCGATGTGCATCAAACGTACACGGAGTGCGCATGGAGTCGTTTCTCCAGTGTACGAGATGTGCATAAGAGATTGCCACTATATCCATTTTTGTGTACAAATTGTGTACTTCTCCCAAATGAATGTACGCTTGAGTGCGAACTGGAATGTACTTGATGTCTTCACGATAGAATAAAAAGGGTGCGTATTGCTTGTGAAAATTTTGAACATTTGAATTCAATTAATATCATATATGTATATATATATACAAGGTGTGTTCAAAAAGAAACGGGAATTTTAATTTTTTAGAAACACTGTACATTATTCGTCAACAGCAATGTTGTCACCTTCAAAGTAGTCACCAGTAGATAATATACACTTATGACAGCGCTTCTTCCAATCGCCGAAACACTTCTGGAATTTGATCTGTGGGATAGCATTTAACTCTTCCAGCGATGCGCTTTTAATCTCATCTATGCTTGCAAAACGACAGCCCTTTAACGTTCTTTTTATTTTTGGGAAAAGGAAATAGTCGCACGGGGCCAAATCTGGCGAATATGGAGGCTGGGGCATCATAACAGTGTTGTTTCTTGCCAAAAATTCACGAACAAGCAATGACGTGTGCGCAGGTGCATTATCGTGATGCAAAAGCCATGAATTGTTTCGAAATAAATTCGGGCTTTTTTTCGGATTGCTTCCCGCAAACGGCATTGAACTTGGAGGTAGTACACCTTATTAATTGTCTGACCTTTTAGCAAGAATTCATAGTGCACTATGCCATTAAAATCGAAAAACACTGTCAGCATAACCTTCACATTCGACCGCACCTGCCGAGCTTTTTTCGGTCTTGGCGATCCAGGATGCCTCCACTGGGACGACTGAACCTTAGTTTCCACGTCATATCCGTACACCCATGTTTCGTCACCTGTTATGACACGTTTTAGTACTTCTGCATCATTACTGATTTCATTTAGCGACTCCTGAGAAACTTCCATTCGCCGCTGTTTTTGTTCGAAATTCAACACCTTTGGCACAAATTTTGCTGTCACACGTTTCATACCCAAAACATCCGAAATTATTTCATGACATGAGCCAATTGATATGCCAACATCTTCAGCAACTTCTCTTACTGCTATTCGGCGATCGTTCATAATTATTTCTTGCACTTTTTCCACATTTTCAGCTGTTGTTGATGTGCTGGGGCGTCCAGAACGCTCGTCTTCTTCCAGGTCTTCCACGTCTTCACGGCCATCTTGGAACCGTTTATACCACTCATAAACCCTTGTTTTCCTCATAGCAGACTCACCAAACGCAGTTTTCAACATTTCTAGAACTTTGTTACATTTTATTCCGTTCTTATGGCAAAATTTAATGCAAATCCTCTTATCCATTTTTTCAACTAATTAAAAATCGCCACTACTAGGCAAACACATGTAACCTTCTTCGCAACTGACGAAAGACTAACCATTCAACAGTGGAACTAGTGTATAGATTCACTCCAGATATGTTTACCAACACAACAAAAAAACAATCTCGCGAACCAGACTATTACCACACTCGCAATAACAAAATTCCCGATTCCTTCTGAACACCCCTTGTGTGTATATATATATATATATATATATATATATATATATATATATATATATATATATATATATATATATATAAGAAGCTGAAGTACCCGGCGTTGCTCGGGCATTTATTACAGCAAATTACTATACAGGAAGAGGAATTCAATATTTTCATCCCCTGCGGCGGGACCTATCGCTATATCTTGCATTGTATCCCTTCTCCACCCTACTCCCTGCCATGCTCTGCCCGGCCACGCCACGATAACTGTCTTCTCTTGACCCCCATTAGAAAATTTCCAGATTACCTGGCTCACTTTTCCACAAATAATGAAATTTTTCTTATTTGAAGTTCCAGCTTCTAAACATTCACTTCATAACTAAAAGCAATAAACAATCTAAACAACAAAATAAAATACTTGTACTCACATATAAAATTTTTGTGGAGTTTTATATATTCCAACACTATCAAAACTGTCACGTTGTAAAACTTATCCTATTTTTATATTTTTTCTTCTATTGTATTCATAAATAAAGTTTTGAAATTGAACTGTCAACTCATGACCTTGAAGGCACTTACTGTTTTAAGCTGAGTATAACATGCGCAAGTTCATGCACGGTTACGGTAGTAGGTAGATCCGGAGTAATAGTTATAGATGTCATAACGTAATTGATGATTCATAATCATAAAAATAAATGAAAATACTTGTATCTATTCTGAAACATAATTACCAGTTTTTATAATTCTAAAGATGACAAAACTATATAGGTTCAATGTCCTGTGTGATAGTAACACGTAGTATAAAACTTATTTGTTCAGGTAAATCAATTCATCATACGACTGATACAATAGAAAACTAATGATCCACCAACATTACATTATGTGTAAATAATAAATTGACAATGCACTGAGCCACATAATAAAACAATATTAGCATCATTATTTTATCTCAAGTGATAGAGATTATGGATCTTGAAATATGAATAATAGAAACCAAAGACTCCCAGATATTATTTGCTTAGACAAAAATATTTTTAGACCAATTAATTTTTGCTTATTTTTTTAGAAATATATGAATGAACTCATTCATTGGGAGCAATTGATATGCAAAACAACTCTACCGATTAGTCTTAATGTGTAAATGATCATTCCTAAATTACATACCACTGCACAGAAATTCATCCCATATTGAAGAAAAACTTTTACTGGGTTTACAAAATCATAAATTACTTTCCATTTTTCCAATTTGTGCAGGAGAATGAGTGCAGAGAGCTGAATAATAGAAACCAAGAACTCCCAGATTGATTTATTTCCTCAGACAAACTTTTTGTTAGATAAATTAATTTCTGCCTATTTTTTATAAAAAAGTATGGATGAATTCAATTATTGGAAGAAATTGATATGCAAAACTAAAGCACATATTAGTCTTAATAAATAAATGATCATTCTATAATTATCATCCACTGCACTAAACATCTTCACATATAGAAGAAAAAAGTACAACAGCAATTGATATGCAAACAACTCTACAGATTAGTCTTAATATGTAAATGGTCATTCCGAAAATTCATACCACTGCACAAAACTCCTTCAAATGTTGAAGAAAAACTTTTACTGGGTGGACTGAAGACAAATAAACATTTACTATTGTACCAATTTTACCGTGAGAGCTGAATAATATAAACCAAGAGCTCCCAGATTTATATATTTGCTTAGACAAACTTTTTTAGATAAATTAAGTTTTTATTATATTTTATCGAACAATATGAATGAAATCATTCATTGGCAGCCATTGATATGCAAAACAATAGCGCAGATTAGTCTTAATATATAAATGAAGTTATTGAAGAAAAACTTTTACTGGGTGGGCTGGAAACATACAAACATTTTCAATTTTGCCAATATGAACATGAATAGTGAAAAATAGAAACAAAGGACTCCCAGATTTGCTTAGACAAAATATTTTAGATAAATTATTTCTTCCAATTATTTATTGAAAAATATATATGAATTAATTAATTCATTCATTCATTAGGAGCCAGTGACAAGCAAAACAACTGCACATATTAGTCTTAATATTGTAATGACCATTGCTTAATTACCAACCACTGCACTAAATTTATTCACATGTAGAAGAAAAAAGTACAAATGCAATTAATATCACAAACAACTGTACAGATTAGTCTTAATATGTAAATGATCATTCCTAAATTACACACCACTGTTCAAACTGCCTTCGCATATTAAAGAAAGACATTTACTGAATGGTCTGAAAACATATACACATTTTCCACTTTACCATTTTGAACCTAAGAACTGTGTAAATAGTCAAATTGAGAGTCCTAATGAACGGCTGCCCTACTACTTAGAGAATTATTCACATTTCTCCCCTTTTTGCAGTATTGTTTTTAATGGGGGAGTAAGTACTTCAGCAAGTCGATCTTCCCTCTGAGTAACCGATTCAGAATTTTAGTAGACTGCCCATCTCTTGGCATTTGTAATATGTTTTGACAATTGTGACAGTCGTTTAGTCAAACAATTCAGGTGTCACAAATCTCTGTAAAAGGAGACGTTTAGATTGTATACGATATGTGTATAGTGTACATTGTTCATTACTGTATATTCTGTACTGTATATTATTGTACTTTTTATTCTCTCAACCTACCTCAATTATTAAACACTTTCAAACTCACAATGATTTCTTTCCACTTAGTATATAACACGGACAAAGAGCAATATATGAACATTGACATTATTTACCACTTCAGTTACAGCTTTCTTTCAAATATTCACACAGGGACATTACATAACCTTATTCAAACTCTAATGAATTCTGCAATAATTCTGGACATTGATGAAATTAGTAGTAGATATCAGACGTCATCCTCTGGTGGCGCGCAGCTTAACTATTGACATTGATGCACTCTTGAATCTGTGATGTAAGGCTAGGCGAAAAATGTCCAGAAAAATAATTATTTTGAAAATATATTACCGTTTATGTTTGTATATCATAGCCTATAGAACTCCAGAGTTTTAAGGATGCTAGCACAAAAGTTTCATCGGCATTGGTTCAGTAGATTCAGAGATTAGCGCGCTGGAAGACAACGCACTTCTGTCTTTATATATTAGTATAGATATATATAGGTCTGTGATGGATTACATCACTAGGTTCCATTAACCCAACCCAACCTATGAGAGTGTTCTCAAATAACGAAATTTTTCTCCCGAACTTTCACTGCAACGTGAACAATAATGTTTCCACAATCGGTGTGGTAACCTCATCTCACCCACTGCCACTCCCAGTGGTTGAGTTATTCTGCATCATTCATAATTGCACTTGTGAATGCGTATGTATGTATTTCGCTGAATTTGAGCATTTAAGGGCTCGGAAAAACACATTCCTACACCATTTTGCGCTAAAAATCAGTTGTAAGGCAAAATCGAACTTGAATCGAAAAGTATTAGGAATTTATAACTGAAATTACTGTATTACTCTTTTTTCTGCCGAAATTTAACTGTAATTAATTACTGTAACACAAATTTTAAGCCTGCAGGCCACAGAGTTTTACGTTTTACACACCATTTTTGGACAAAATCTGGCGTATGTCTATGATTTCAAGTCTTTCATTTAAACTTGTTTTCTCAGTTTTATAATGGTATTCTCATAATGGTCTTATTAACTCTGTTACATAATGGTAATTGGAACTATAATAACCAATGTTAGTGCATGTCATAATAAGAAAATTAGTGAAACGTTATTAATTACTAATAAATGTAAACCAATTTCCGAATTTATAAATAATTTGGGCGCCAGGAAAAGGTTACACTTGAATTCATGTTCATCTATTACCGTCTTCGGATATATTGCAAATAAATGTAAATCCCGCTAGCTCGGTCGATGGGTTCTTATGAAATAATTGTTGCTACTTACTCCGCTACTAATTACTCAATCTGCCATCCATAAAGGGTGGCGAGGAATCTGAAAATAATTTTAAAATGTCTACTCTAGGATTGCACGTAATGGCAAATGAGAATCAGCTTTCTTTCAAACTATCTATATATTTAAAAAAATATGGTATTTTGCCATGGCTTCGTTTAGAGCTTCTACTGAACCGATTGTAGTATTTTTTCCTTTAAATGAAAGAATGTGATCCCTAGATGTGTTATCAGATATTGTTTGTGTTGATTCACCAACATTTAGTGTGTAAATTAATTAATTAAATATTTCTTTAATAGTACGCTTATCAATAGTCAATTGTTTTCTTCCAAAGGGTGGCTGTTTCAAAATCGATATATATATATATATATATATATATATATATATATATATATATATATATCGATATATATATATATATCGTGGCGCTGTTTGATGTTTTGTTTTGATTGTTGAGATTTGTTTACAATTCATCAAGGTTTTGTTTCAGTGTAATTTATCATTGTGGCGTTGACAGTTTGCATATATTTGCTTTTTTGTAGAGAACATTCGGACAGTGTGTTTTGCTCGGTTGTACTGAAGTAGTGAAGTTGTTCACAGGTTATGTCGAATTCCCAATCGTTGCCCACGCGTCCCAAAAGACGCAAACGTACATTAACTGGACGCAGGGAAAGAGAAAGTCAGCGTAAGTGTCGTGATAGTGAGGTCATTTCGTTTTCTGCTGGGTCGTTGTCTATGAAAGGTCAGTTTTGTTCTGCTTTGCACTTCGCATGTGAGAGAAATTCTGCAAACGATTTACTCTGTGTTGCTTAAATGGGAAAATAAGTTTACCTTCAAGCGATATGCCAGAATAAATAAAATTTGTTTATAGGACATGATGACACATCAAAAAACTTTAGAAATAATATCCGTCAGTATAATAGTGCTCTTTCTTTTGTGCAATTTGGCGCCGATATTGCATTGGCCCATGGGCCATACGTGTTCAAAATTTTGGGAACTCACATCACAGAATATCTTCGTTATACCCTGAAGATCCAAACAATGCAACGTATTGTGAACATTAGTCTGGTCACAGTATTTTACATTTATCTCAGATCTCACCGTCAAATTTTGACGGGTTTTCACTAGTGAATTATAATTTATTATGCATGCCAAAGTTATCAACTATCATTCATTATTACAATTTATCGTTAGGTTATGACCATTTTTCTCGTGATTGCAATAACAGCGTTATATAACCTTCTATCGTTTCTTGCCTCTTCGCACGCACGTCGCTCGATGTTGCCACGTAGAGTAAACTAATCTTCCTTCTTATCAAAGTTCACGTTGATCAGCGACCAAGTCGAAACTTCCTCCAACCACTTCCCAAACACTGTCTATACTCTTTATATTGCGCCTCAGGTGGGAACCTATTTCAAACTGATTACTTTCCCAGGTCGGAATAATATCCCTCTAATATTATTTTCTATCACCTAACGTGGTAATTCACAGTTTACTGGTAAAATTTCTAAGTCAAATCTTGTAAGTGCACCGCGAAAATATTCTAAGTTTACATTCCAGTTCACTCATGAAAATATTACAAGTCCGAGTTTGCAATGGTACAACACTAAAATTTTACTAGTTCCCGTTGCACACATAATGCGGAAATATTCTAAGTTCAAGTTCAATATTCACTCTCACGAAATATCACAAGTCCCGATTTGATAATTAACCTGAAGAAAAACCTCACAAGCGATCCACTTACCACCACGACACGAGTCGGAATGTCCTAATTCCCAATCTTGTCCACCTTTCAAAGCTCGCTGTGTTTTTCTCTTTGTTGTTTTTTCGCGTTGCTACGGTGTACGGTGGCTTCCAAACGAACTCGTTGTATCGTGTTGCTACGGTGTCATCTGCGTATCTGCACCATAAAAACCTACATCTTTTGCAATATCTACAACATATTGGCCTTTATTTGCCTAAAAAAATGTCCATTATTTTTGGTATGTCTCATTACAATTCTCAGCTCCTATTATTTATTTGAGAACTGAACTTCATATAGACTTTAAATTACTATTAACATTAACTATCATCATGATCTTTAAATTTACAGGCTCCACATACTCAATTGCTGCGGTGAAAATTACTCGTTAGAAAAAACATTTTTAATCAGACTGTCTATTTTTTTGCCAATTTTACAAAGATCATGAGCAAATGGGATACTGCCCTCACCATCAACTTGCACATTTCCCTTTTCCAATATTTTATAAATAAATATAAAAATTACCTCATGCTAAACAATTAGGAATATGTACTCCCATATTTTGCTTCAATTGCAATGTTTTTATATGTCTCAAGAGGGAAAACGCCTTATACAGGCATTTATGTACTTCTGGCAAGAAATAATTGCTGATGCTTCCATCAAAATACAAAAACATCTCCAGAACAACATCTTTAGCACAACACTAATAGTGAAATGGCTTCATTTAAGATATGTGTACTTCTGATGAGAAATAATAGTTCCCCTTCTATCGAAATGACTATTAATATTTCAACAACGGTGCACTAAACAGTGAAGTACACACTCAGGTGATTATAACCTAAATAAACGTCTCTTCTTATGTTCTTTTTATTCGAGAATACAGGAAAATAAAGATAATTTTAAATCATTTTATCATCTTAATTAACTGATTACTGTTACTTACAATTAACTTAACCAACTTACATTGATACAAACAATTTTAAACAGTGCCACAAACATTGATAAACTTTAACTATAAAATGTTTATGCAATGCTTGATGCTTATGAGAAATTGTAATGAAAGATATTTCCAAACTCTTGCGTAACTATTTATTTTTTATTTTTTTTTATTTGAAGATAAATTTACAATCTATTTTTTTTTTACAAAATAATAAGTAAATGTGATGTCTATTGTAGAATTATTATGACAATGATTTGTAGTGAAGGTATCCCATCGGTACTCTTCATCTTCTTCTTCATACTATAACAAAAAGCAATTATTACTATTTTAGGTTGACAGCAATTGGAATTGATAATTTGGTGGTGATAATGTTTCAGTTACTTCTTGAGTATCTGTATGGGAGTTGTATGGGTGAGGTTCTGGCTAGACGATGGATATCTGCACTATTGTCAAGGAGGTTGAGGGCTAAGTGATTTGGATGGTTTTCAAGACGCTGGAGATAGTTTGAGCTGATTGATTCTATTCTTTCTAAGACAGTGGGCATTTTTAAGTCTTTGTGTAATGCTGCGTTTGTGATGAACCAAGGCGCTGCTGCGATCATTCTTAAGGTCTTGGACTGAAATCTCTGGATAATAGAGAGATTACTCTTGCTTGCTGTGCCCCAGATTTGGATGCCGTAGGTCCATATTGGAATTATTATGGATTTATAAAGCAATAGTTTATTTTCCAGAGATAGTTTTGAGTGGTATCCTAGTATCCAGTATAGTTTTCTTACTTGAAATTGTAGGTGCTTTTTCTTGGCTAAAATGTGATTTTTCCATGTTAAACGTCTGTCTAGATGTATCCCTAAGTATTTTACACTTTCCATTTGTAATATTGGATTATTGTTGATGTGGACAGTAGGACATTTGTTTCTTCTCAGGGTAAAAGTTATATGAACTGATTTGTTTTCATTGATTTTTATTTTCCATTTCTTGGCCCATTTTTCAATCATTGTAAGATGTTCTTGTAAATGTCTTGATGCGACATTTGGGTCGTCATCCGAAGCTAGTATGGCTGTATCATCTGCAAAAGTGGCTATGGTTGTTCTATCTGTTTCTGGTATATCTGTCGTATAGAGTTGGTACAGAATGGGGCCAAGAACACTACCTTGTGGTACTCCGGCCTTGATTGGATGGAATTCAGATAATTCATTTTGAAATTTGATTTGGAAAGTGCGGTGGGATAGATAAGAACTGAAAATATTGATGAAGGGATATGGTAGAAAATGTTTGAGTTTAAATAGGAGTCCATCGTGCCAGACTTTGTCAAACGCTTGGGCGATGTCTAGAAAGGCGGCTGAACAATATTTCTTTTCTTGGAAACAATTCTCAATGTAGCTGGTGATTCTATTAACTTGTTCGATGGTAGAATGCTGCTGTCTAAAGCCAAATTGATGGTCAGGGACTAGGTTATTGGTTGCTATGTGTGGACGTAGTCTTGATAGAAGAAGTTTCTCAAACACTTTGGATAGGATTGGAAGTATACTGATGGGACGGTAAGAGGAGGGTTCATGTGGAGGTTTCCCAGGCTTGAGAAAAACTTGAATTTGGGCTACTTTCCATTGCTCCGGGTAGTGCCCTGTTCTTAGAATACTGTTGAATAGTGCAGTAATTATAGTCTTGCCTTTTCGTGGTAGTTCTTTGAGAAGAGGTGTTGTGATTAGGTCATATCCAGGAGCTTTTTTGCTTGATAAGGCGTTAATGGTTTTTGTAATTTCTCTGGGAGTAAAATGTGGAATTGGAAGCGTCATTTGGTTTGGAGAGTTCAGGTAATCCCGGATTTGTTGGTCTTGGTTTGTATTTGAAAAGGGATGAGTCTGGAATACATTAGCGAAGAATTTGGCAAAGGTAGATGCTTTCTCTGTGGGGTTTCTCGCCCAGCACATATTTTCATCCCTGATTGGGGGATTTTGTTTGGTCGGTTGTTTTAGCTTCCTGGTGACTTTAAATAGAGAGTAATTAGTATCTTCTGTTGGGGTGAGGCTGGTTATGAAATCTTGAAACCTGTTGCTGTTGAAATCTTTTAGGAGGCACCTTAGCTGCCTAGTTGCTCTGTTGTAGTTGGTACGGTCTGTAGGATATTTTGAAGCTTGCCAGATTCTTCTTAGTCTTCTTTTCTCAGCTATTTTGTTTAAAAAAAATTTTGGGTATTTCATGCTGCTCTGGGTGTAGTGGAGTTGCGGTGTGGCGAACCAAGCTGCTTCTTGAATATTTTGAGTTATATATTCAGTCGCTTCATCTATATGATCTGCTGTTTTTAATGGTAATCGGATGTTTGTTTTCATTGATATCTGGTTTCTGTACGAGGCCCAGTTTGTCTTTCTGTTCGTTAGCGACACGGGAGAGGGGTGTAGGATAATTTTGTTACCAACGGTGATAATTATTGGAGTGTGGTCTGAGGACAGTTCGAGGGAAGATTCAATGATACAGTTAGTGGATGGGATTCCTTTTGTTATGAATATATCAATCAGATCTGGAATTTTGTTTTGGTCGGTAGGCCAGTAGGTAGGTTCTCCTGTAGAAATGGTTTCTAGCTTTAGAGAAGTAACTGCTTTTTGCAGTTCTCTCCCTCTAGGAGTGATGAGCCTGGATCCCCATTGAGTATGTTTGGCGTTGAAGTCACCACCTACCATGAACCTATTTCCTAGAGACTTAAAATAGGTTTCAAATCGTTGCTTATCTATTTTGAATCTGGGAGGGCAGTAGATGGCGCTGATGGTGATTGGTCCATTCCAGTCCGTAATTTGTATAGATGTTGCTTGAATATCTTGGTCAAGTACGGCTTCCTGTTCTTGATGCTTAATGGTGCTTTTTAATAATATTGCTGTGCCACCGTGAGCATTGCCACTAGGATGTTTAGTATCGTATAATGTGAAGTTCTTTAGTTTAAAGTAGCTTCTTTCTGTGAAATGAGTTTCAGAGATGAGTAGAATATCTATTTTGTTTTCGTTGAGAAATATTTCTATCTCTTGGCGATGATTTGCCAAGCCGTTGGCGTTACAAGCTGCAATGCGAAGAAATTTAGGCATTGGATAATTTGGAAACAAGCGTCGTTAAGAGGCTAATTAGAGAGTTTATTTGTTGACTTTGTTGCATTAATATGTTTTAAAATCTCTCAAAGGAGTGCTGTATAATGTTCATAATGGAGTGGCTATCGTTATGTTGTTCATTATGTTGTCGTTCTGCTGGCTTTGGTCGCGCAACATCGGCCCATGTTCCTTCATTTACTTTTGGACTTCTTTTGTTTTCTTGGGGATAAGTAGTTGCAATATTGTTGTTTTGTGTCTGCATAGGCATCTCTTGTTGAAATGTTCTGGGTTTACTTGAGTTTTTGTACCCTTTCCTTTTTAGTATTTCTTGATATACTTGGCAACCTTTATAGTTGGCGGGATGATTCCCTTCGCACAGCGCACATGTCGGTTGACTTTGCTTTTCTTTTTGACAGTTTTCTGGATCATGTTCTTTTCCACATTTAACACACCGAAACGGGTATGCACAGTACGACCTGGTATGTTCATATCTCTGGCAATTTTTGCATTGAACTATCTCTCGTTTCAGGCGTGGTGGTTCAATTGCAACAACACAGTTTAGTAGTCGGTTAATTTTGAATACTTCTTTGTTGTTAGATTTGGGCTCAAGGTCTACAAAAAATAGAGGCAGAGGTAACTTCGTCAGCCTATGGCGGACATTTATTATGTTTCTAACTTGATGGTCCTTTTCTAAAAGCGCAGCCTTGATATCTTTTACATCTACCGTATGATGTATGTGCCGCAAGACAACTCTATACGCACGTTCTTGTTTCAACTGGTATGTATAGTATACGTAGTTGTTGCCTGATAAATGTTTTACTATTCCCCTGTAAACATCTGGAGTTTTTGGTGCTATTTTAATTTTGTCGTTTGCCAGAGATTTTATTTCGAAGTCTTCGGTTTTTAAAGCTTCCTTTATAAACTTAATCATGGCTGGAACATTATTTACATTTGGCACAAAAATTGGAGGTACTGTGGTTTTTGGAGGAGTTTCCTCATTGTTTTCAATTACATCTTCTGTATTGAGAGCACTAAATTGATTCTTAGTGGGAACTGTATAAATACTATTATTACTATCGCAAGACGCTGTCTTTTGCCTTACCCTTCTATTTACATCAGGGTCGAGGACGTCTGGGTTCGGTCTTTTTGACCGAGCTGGTGCGTATATTTGCCATGCGTTCTGTGTCAGGTTCACGGGATCAGATGAATCAAGATCCATGTTGTGACTACCGCTGCTTGCTGATTCTTCTAATGGCATTTGTTGAAATACGTAGCTTTCCGGGTATTGGTAGCTTTTGCGTTCGCACTACATGCTACCGAGCCTACCCGAATACACTTCTGTAATCACTGAGTTTTATATATAAATTGTCTTTGTAGAACTGAAATTAATAACACCGTTTCACTCCACAAATATAACTGTTCACTTAGAACTACTGCACACAGGTTTATTATCGCTTGACCTCTCCTTATCTTGGCGCACTCGCAGGCGACAAGGTAAGGCACAACGGAGCTGCGGACACGATCCGCACACCACGGCGGTCGGGCGAGAACTGTAACTATTTATTAACAAAAGAACAGTGAGTAGAAATTATACAAAAGGAGCTCTGTGAGCCCGTGTCGGAGGTTCGTATGCAACTGCCGTGGTCGGCCGTTGATGGCTTGCGTTGGTCGCGTAGTTTGTGAGGCGGCGACACCATCAAGCATCATGACATTTCTTTTTTTTTAATCGAATAAAATTAAACATGTCTCTAAGAATCAGTTAAGCGATAAGCTATATAATAATCATGAAGTAACATAGTCGTCTAAATAACGCTGTCGTTTTTGAACTCTTTGACTTCTATATACAGGTACATTATTGGAGCCTGGACTTGAGAAACTAGCCTGGGGGAAACGACATGTTACCATCAACTTGTATATTAATAGATTCATCTACAATTGTCTCTTCATGTAAATGACGTATCTACAGGTCTTGAGAGGTTACAATCATCGTATGTAATTTCAGGTTCAACGTTGATTGTTTTTGATCCACCTTTGTCAAATGTACTCTATTTCTAGTTAAAACATTACCTCTCTCTGTTAAGATTTTGTAGGATATATCACTATCAGTGACGTCAGTCACAATCGCAGGGTTCTATGTATTACCCTTTTTGTTTTGTACGCTTACATTTTGGCCAATTTCTAAAGCAGAAAGGTTAGTGGTTTTTCTATCGTGAAAAAAGTTTTGTTTATACTGCCTGTCTACTAACAATTTTCGCGATTTTTCTGTTTCGTTTTGCTTTAAAAATTCTGGCATTATGCCACGCACTCTTCTACCCTGTAACAATTGGTTAAGAGATCCTATTTTATCACTAATTGGAGTATTAATTAATTCTAACAAAACTAAATGCTGATCTTTTTTATCAATCGCTTTTTTAAGCACTCTCTTTACTGTTTGAACTTGCCTTTCTGCCAAACCATTACTTCTCTTTCCAGGTTTAAAATCTACATTAAGGTCAAATCTTTGAAGTCTCATTCTCATCTTTTGTAACCGAACAGGTATTGAAGATATTTTTTTCTGCATGATCGGAATCAGAGGCTTGTTTCTTTCCACCTTGAAATTTTTACCCAAAACAAATTGTTTAAATCGCTCGCAACCAAAAACAATTGCATACATCTCCTTTTCAATCTGAGCCCAGTTCTTTTGTGTGTCTGTTAAGGACTTTGAAGCATTTGCTATCGGCAAATTATTTTGCAAAAGCACTGCGCTGACGCCAGTGCTGCTCGCGTCCACACTGATCGTACTATCTTTATTTATATCACAATATTGTAGAACTGGGATTGCGTTAATTTAGTTATGATTAAATCAAAAGCTTCAATTTGCTCTGATGACCAATTTAGTTCTCCTTTAGAATTTGCTAATTCCCTAAGTGGCACTGTCAGCTGTGTTACATTTGGTACGAATTTAGGTAAATATGAAGTCATTCCCAGGAATCTTTCTAATCATTTTACATCTGTAGGTCAATGTAATTTTACAATCGCTTCAACGTTTCCTTTGTCTACTTCAATTCCATTAGCTGTAAAAACACGTTCCAGAAATTTAATTTTATCTACACAAAACAATCACTTTTTCATGTTGAATTTAATTCCATTTTCTCTGGCTTTATCAAAAACTTTTCAAAATTTGTTCATATTGCTTCTCTAGATATAATAATATATCTACAGAATAGATATAATAATATAATCTAGATAAATTGAGATATTTGTAATTGGATACTTCTGAATATAACCTGTGAAAAACTTCTGGTGCAGTTTTTATGCCATATGGCATTCTCAAGAAACGATAATGTCCAAATGGTGTTTAAAACGTCTTTTCTGAACTCTCGTCACCCAACCCTCTTGTTAAAAAGCTTTTGATGCATCTAATCTAGAAAAAATCTTAGCCTTTTTAACACGCCCCGTAATCTCCTCAAAGGTAGAGCTTGTAATGCTCTCTCAGTAAGCATGAGTTTAGATATTGCGGATCCGAACGGACTCTAAGTGACTTGTCAGCTGTTTTGACAAGTATGACTGGGTTAACCAAATCTGTAGGTTTGTTAATCTTTTTTATGATATTATTTTCCATTTCCTGAAGCTCTTTTCTATAAGCATTTAACAAGTTGAAAAAACTTTGCGACAGGTTCTACTTTACCGACCGATTCTGGCTTCATTTTGAAATCATATTTGTAAGGAAGTTTACCTACACCTTGGAAGAAATCTGAGTATTTATTAAAGATGACATCAACATGAATTATTTCCTACACTCACGGTTTCTATTTTCCTTACTAAAGTCAGATTCTCTATTGTGTCTAAACCTAACACTAGAATTGCGTGAATGTCATTAATTATATAGATTTCCAAAACTTGAAATTTCTCTTTAATTTTTGTCAGCAAGATAACTTTTCCGACAAATTTCATGTGACGACCTTAAGCATTAAATAATTTGTGTGAGTTTTAAACATTTTCATATTTAAACACAATTTCTTGTCATCGTTATAAACCCATCGCCTCGCACTCCGCGCCAGAATCGAGAACAAAATCTACGACTTTATTTACATCAACAATTTTGACTTTATCTATACACTTTCTTTTAATTGATCTAACCCGTTTATGCACTTGTATATTTCCCAAATACAATTCATCACTATCTCTTGACACATTTTCAATCGTGCCAACCTTGCTTTTGTTTTTACATACCCGTGGGAAATGATTCGACTTTTCACAAATAGTACATGTTTTTTGATACGCAGGGCAGCTTTTAGGGGTGTGTGTATATCAACATATGCTGCAACCCGATCCAGACGACGTTCTGCTCGCGTTGTTGTTCCGAACTCGCAGGTCGGACGTTGGCTTGTATGGATATTGGCAGTGCTGGACTGTGCTTCGGTTTCTTTTGATGAATGGCGTCTACTCGCATGCTGGGTTGTAGCGTCTGAAGTTGAAAACTGGCAAGCTCTGCTGTCTTGCACATCTTGATACACGATTGTAAGGTTAGGTTGTCTTCTCGTAGGAGGCGATCTTTCAGCTGTGTGTTGATACCACCGACTATTCTGTCTCGTATCAGACTGTCTCTGAGTTCTCCAAACAAACAATAGGCAATGAGCTTCCTCAAGTCTGTCAGAAACCCATCAAGCGACTCGCCTGACTTTTGATTTCGTTGATTGAATATATACCTGTACACAGTTTCATTTTTTTCGGTACGCAGTAGTCTTTAAATGCGTTGACCACGGCGCACACTGGTTGAATCGGGCAAAAACCTGGCCATAATGGCAAAATTCAAAGTGCGTGTTCGGAATTCTGACCTATCAAATTTCGTTTGTAAGGCATTGGAGCACACTACTTTAGCTCCAAAACGTTATTTCAATCATTTTTGTCGTCCTTACGGTCTTGTAAAGTTGCTCGAAACACGCGAATTCATTGCTTCTTGTCGACTACTTTTGTTAAATTAAAAAAAGTGTTTAAATTATTTTTCTATGGATTATTTTTGTGTTTCCGAATAGAAGACACTTTTGACTATAAGTTAAGTATATTTTTAAGAAAAAGTGTCTAATTATTTTATTATAATACGGCTGAATTCTAACCTGTGTAGCGTAACAATGTTAGTCATGTTTATTGTGGATTATATTTTTTGTCCTGCGTATTCCTGCCTCAATATATCTTTTTATTTATCAAGTAGAATGTCCTTAATCAGAATAACACACACTTAGCTGCATATATGTTCAACTTTTTATTTTATAGCCACTTTACTGCAATGCTACATAGCAAGATTTAATACTAGATATCCCGGAAGTGTCTTCGACGCCACGGGGATTTATTTTCTCCGTATATTATTTTATCGATTTCTTCTTCTGATAATTACTTTTAATAAAGAAATTACTGACACAATTTTTTGGAATGATTAAACAATATTAATACGAGCCACCGAGCACTTTAAGATTTTTAGTGTACTTGAAATATTCTTATTTTCTTGTCGTAGAAACCAAGACTAAGAGTTCTACGGGTGTAAAAGTGAGCTTAATGATGTTATCTCAAACTACAGTTGACCATTTTTTTCAATAATGTGTAATATTTTTCAATAAATAAGTGCTGACGAAATTAGGCCTGTACAGCGTTGATTCCCGACATATGGGTGGCAATTGAGTAACACGTAAATATACACATATAATTTATAATATTGCTTATAATATAATTATACTATTGTAAATGTATCTAGCTCCAAATTCCGCATTTTCAAAAACGATTAAATGCAATTTTCTCAAAAAGGGCTCCAAATTTTGGCTTTAAATTTTTTAAACGGATAGTTTCAAATGGACTTAATAACACGACATAAATACCATCTTTTATTGTTGTTTTTTAAATTAAACAAAAATATTTTTTGAAATATTTCTTATATCGTCAATATGTACTTTACGGGCATTTCTTATACATTATCGAATTTGTATAGTATAGTTACCTCTAATAATTTTTTGTAAATAATTGTTCGCCACGTGATACAAGGAAATGTGTGTCAACTGCATTTCCGATGGCCCTTTTGACCTTGAATGACGGCATGTTTTCTTAAGCATTTCCTTTCTTGAGCATCTGACTTGCAGTGACGCATCGAAGTGATCTTTGTTTTCCGGTGTCATGATCTTCATGCTCAGTTTGGATCTCCCAGGAGTCTTCAGTCGTTAGTAAATCCACTTCCTACGTTATGTGTCTCTTTTCACTGCCTCATTTCCTTTATGTCAAAAGAATGAAAAGATGTGTAAATGCCCAACGATAGGATTTGCACATATATTCTAAAATCACCACGATTTTGGGAAAGATATTCCGTTAATAACGGTGTATTTAGGATAAGACGTGAAATCATACATTGCCATAATAGTGTCTCTAACGCAATTAAGTTATAGTGTGAATGACACATTGTAGAGGTTTCTTTTCAAAGAAGAGAACATTAGTAGAATTAATATGATCAGTTAATACATCAAATGTTACCAAATCTCCCTTTTTTCATAATTCAATTTAAAAAAATAGCGTAGGAAAAGGTGCGCAGATGCTACTTTACGATCATAACGATTGTTCACATTTTATACGTTAAGTAAATCAATGAACCAAGGAAGTCAAGAACTCTCCAAAATCACATTTTCCTCTAAAAAATGCTTTACCCTTTAAATCCGATATATATTTTTAAAGCAGCGATTTTGAATTTCGTTGCAATATTTGTATTCAGCAACTTCGAAAACAGAACTTTACGTACAACCATATTTTTACGTACAATACATTCACTTTCAAGCTTCAATTTTGACTTTTGATATTTAATTTCGATATTCGTCATCAGCGACTGCGAGAACCATTCTATCAATCTTTTTACACATATTGGGTTCATTTTTATGAGTCAGTTAGCCATTTCGAACCTGCCATTTTGAATTTTGAAATTTCATTTCATGATATTCAAATTCAGCGACCTCAAAAACTCATTGATACCAATTTTTACGCAAATCCACTGGCATTTGCAATTATGACCACGTTTTAGGCCCGATTCAACCAGGGTGCGGCGTCAAATTTGCCAGCCTGTGCTGCGGTGACGCCAAATGTGTCGTATTTCTCTTGGCCTTCTTCTCGAATTGTATGAACCAATATGGCGACCTTGAATGCGTCATCTCTGTTCCCAATTCCAGAGGCTTTAATATAAATGTGGAACTTTTTTAACCACCTTTCCCAATATTCAAAGACGTTTCCATTAAACGATGGTGGCGGATGTAACTGATGAATCACGTTATGGACAACGGCTGATTGTTGATTATTCGCCATGTTGTGGGAAAGTTTTCTCGACTTTTCTGGAAGACTACTTTTCTCATCTAGACGACACTCACTACACTCACCTTCTCACTATTGACGACTGTGCCATGTAATGAAAGACTGCCGTGGTCGGCCGTTGATGGCTTGCATTGGTCGCCTAGTTTGTGAGACGGCGACACCATCTAACATCATGACAGAAATCAATAAAAAAATGAAAGTAATATTTGTTGAAATAGCTGCTGATTAATTTAATGAAATTAAAAAAATCCCAGAGCTGTTGTAAATACAGTTTTGAAAGATGCCCATTTCATATATTATCATGAAGAAATCCAAATGAGCCTTGTTTCTTTCCTATTATCTCTCATTATAAGTTTGACTATCGTGACACGTGTAGTATTGTTGACAATAATAATAGATATTTATGTCACGAGTCCTCTAAACGAGTCTTTAAGGACGCAGCCGGAAGGTTAACTGCGAGGCGGAGCGATAGCGAAGCCGAGTAGTTAACCTTTATCGCTCCGCCTCGCAGTTAACCTTCCGGCTAAGTCCTTAAAGACTAATAGAGGACGAGTTACATACAATGATTTTTGTTCTTTTTTGTAATTTTTGTTATTTTAGTTTATTGCTTATTAAAAATAAACTTTTATCACTTTCGCGAGTTCAGAATTGTCATTACTCTTGATTTTCTGTAGCAAGGGTTGGTGGTACTGGATGCTTTGTTTGTGATCAGACAGTTGAATGTTTTTTCTACTAATGCAAGCAGATTTCGAAAAATGTCTGGGAAGTGTTCATAGCAACGGCCTCTAAAATGATCGAGAGTCCATTAAAAATATTTTAGCGGCCGTTGCTATGGACGCGCTCTTAAAGCAGTATTTAGATGGTTGGTTGCTAAGGGGCTAAGTGCGTGTTTACTAACGTAAATAACAAAAAGACATATTGTGCAGTTTGCTGTACACAGGCAATGTTCAGATACGCTGCACATTGACAATTATTTCACATAATTAAATGTGTGCAAACTTTTAATTTCAACGGAATAACAACAAATAACTTTTGATTTCGACGGAAAGAAGTATTTCACACACAAGATACTGAAGGACAATCAGCAAGAGCTGCATCTGTTTTAGAAATGTGGTTATGAATGTAATCTGCTAATAATATTCATTTACATTAAATTTAAAAGTCAAATAATGAAGAACAATAATTTAATTTGTAATAAAGATATTATCCTTATACACAATAGAAAATATTAACGTATTGGTATAAAAATTAGCACTTGATTGCATATTTTATTTACATATTGCAAGAATGTTAAATAGTGATGTGTTGTAATTTGCGGCATTCATCCTGAAACTTGAAAAATTAGCTTAAGTGAAGGAAAATACTTGAGTTTAAAAAATATCAAAAACATTCATTTGGAAACCTGTAGTAACTGATTGCATGTAGTGCAATCTAACTAACATATAAACTAGTCATAATAACTCAAATGTATCTCAGATTATTGATAGAGTCAAGGGAAATTATTCTAAATTTTAGTTTTTAGGAAAATCATTAGTTTAAAAAGTAATGACGCAATGGAGCAACACGATATATTATACTTCACGCAAATAATTCTTTAAATTTTATTTGCACACTTTTTAAAAGGACTTTGCTACACCACATGAAAACCAAATGTGTTATTATTACACTCTAACAAAGTTATATCTACTATAAGTAAAAAAAAATTAACGTATCACATGAATGTAACCATATTTTCTCTCTGAGTAAATACGTGTTTTGTTGATTTTTTAATTAAAGTCCACTCACAACTTTGGAAATTGACTATAAAAACTGGTGGAACGTAAGGGGGGAGGGACACCTTTAAAGTTGAAAAAATTGCGTTTTTGAATTTATTTTTTTCTGTGCAAAATCAAGGCTTCTCTTTAATTTGATGAAATAACTTTAATTATTAATTAATATAATAAATAATTAATTTAATTGTCTCAATCCGTGGGGGGCAATCGATGAACCGCCTCCACGTGGTGTCCCCTGGGTAACGCTAAAGGTTCACAACCTAGTGTAGCACTTCTTCCACTTACTTATGCTACACTTCTTTTATCTGACCCCTTGTTGTTTTCGACCCCGACGCTATTAGGTCTCGAGGGCTAGGGTGTTATTCTTTTCTGAGTCTTCTCTTTACGACGTCTCTGCTCTTTTCTCTCCTTCCCTCTTACACCTTTCTTATTCTCTATTTCCCTTATATTCAGGGGTAGACGAGACTCCGCAGGTGTAGAGGAACCAACTCGTCTAAGGGAAACAACCCGATACAAATTCTGCAAGTCTGGGAGCAGCGAGGAAGCAGCCTTTCCACCGGACTTTCCCTGCGCAACGCGGCCAGGGGAGATTCTACTTACTGGTACTCTCATAAGTAATAGCCGGCCTGTATCTTATACGAATCAAGCAAAACGTTTAAAGGATAAACGAAAGGGAATATCGGAACTTACAAATATGGGAATCTGGAATGTTCGTGGTCTCTCCCAAAAACAACAAGAATTAGAAATAAAAAATGATGGAGTTAGTGATCATAACAGAAACAAAGAAGAAAAAAAGGAACAATTAACATAGGATCTTACACAATGATATACAGCGGCGTCCCGGTAGATAAAAGGGCTGCGGCTGGAGTAGGAATACTGATACATGAAAAGTGGAAAAGCAAAATATCATCTTATAGCTGGGTAAATGAACGAATAACTACTTGCAGACTAAAAATTGAAAGAGGATACCTAAGTATTAAAGCTGTGTATGCGCCAGAAGAGGGTAGGACGGAAGAATCATACGATTTCTACAACAAATTACAAGATGTATTAGATTCCACGAATAAGAATGATTATATTCTAATTGCTGGAGATTATAATGCAAGATTTGGACAGCAACCTATCCCAAAACTAATTGGAACAAACGGCGAGCCGACATTGAACCAAAATGGGAAAATTCTAAGAGATTTTATTAATTTTAATGAACTAAGAATAGAGAATTCCTTTTTTAAACATAAAGAGATACATAAATATACTTGGACAGCCAGAGGAAGCTACTCAATAATAGATCTATTCGTAACCAATGGAAAGTTAGGTAAATGCTTTGAAGATGTAAAAGTTCTAAGGAGGAAAGATAGAGGATCTGACCACTATCTTGTGCGAGGTAGAATAGACCTAAAAACAAGATGGTTTAAAGATGGTAAAAATAAATCAGATCTAAATAATTTAAGTTGGAAAAGTTATCTTTTGAAAGACCCTTCCATAGCAGGACTGTATCAAGAAAGAATAAAACAATATCTAAAAAATGCAACGACGAATCATAGATAATATAGAAAATGAATGGGAAGATCTCAAAGACCTTATTGAAAAAGTGGCTGAGGAAGTCCTAGGGAAAAAGAAGAAAAACATAAAAAGGAAAGGACTCTATATATGTAATGAAGACCTAAAAGAGGCAATAGCAGAGAAAAAGAAATTATACTTAAAATGGTTGGCCAACAAAGACTCGCAATCCTTAGAACTCTATAAGATTCAATGCAGGAAAACAAAAACCCTCGTAAAAAGCGCAAATAAAGAAAGCTGGGACAAATATATATCAGATATTGAACATGATATTCACGGGAGGCAAAGAATGGCCTACAAAGCTATGAAACACCTGAATAAAGACGAAAAAGATGCTGCAAAATTACAGATTATAGACGAAAACGAATGGTTAAACTACTGTAAACACCTGTGGCATATTGATGAAGAGGATGAAGAAGAAAAAAGAATATCTGACAGGCCAGTTCTCCATAATGCAATGGATAAATTAGAATCTATTGAATTAGAAGAAGCACTAACAAATACTAAAAATAAGAAAACACCAGGACTCGATAATATCAATATGGAATTGCTTAAGTATCTTCCAGCTGAAGCAAAATCTAAACTGTTAGATCTATTTAACAATTGCTGGACACACAACATAATACCAACGGAATGGAAGACAGCTCTAGTTATCCCTATATTTAAAAAAGGATTACGAACAGTATGCGAAAACTATAGAGGTATAAGTCTGCTGAATACAACTTACAAAGTTAATGCTAAAATAATTAATAATAGACTAAAGAACATAATGGAAGCAATAACTTTAGAAGAACAAACGGATTCAGAAAAGGGAGATCGTGTACTGATAATGTGTTTGTGTTAAAGCTATTAATTGAAAAGAGACGAGAGTTCAATCTACAAACATGTATGGTCTTCGTAGATTACGTAAAAGCCTTTGATAACGTTCTGAGGGGAAAATTATGGTCAATTATAAACAGAAGAGGCATACCATAACAGCAAATTGAAGTTATTGGAAACATGTACAAAGATACCCAAATTAATGTAAGAACAAAATCAGGTAAAATCCTCAAATAATTTATAAACAAAGGAGTGAGACAAGGGTGCTGTATGTCACCCACACTTTTTAATATTTATCTTGACGATGCTATCAGAATATAGAAGCCGCAGATGAAGTTTTTAAATCTTACAGATAATTTTAATAGTAAAAATTTTATAATGACACCTATGCGGATGATCAAGTTTTGATATCTGATAATGAAGACACTCTACAAAGAGCTCTATATGAACTTCAGATAATTATAAAAGAATACAATTTAGAGATGTCTGGGCTATATGGATGTGAAATTTGGACTATGGACCCAAAAATTAGAAGCAGGATTCAGACTGCCGATATGAAGTTTTTAAGAGGTTGTATTGGCGTCACAAGGAAAGACAGGATTCGTAATGAAGAGATACGCAACTACCTAGGAATTTATAATCTAAATGAAAAACTTGACGAAAATAGGAAAGCATGGAGAGACCACATAGACAGAATGGAAAACACGCGAATGGCAAAACAGATTCTGAAATGCAAGCCAAGAGGAAAAAGGAACACAGGAAGACAGAAGAGAAGATGGATGGACCAATAATGAGGCGCAACGGAACGAAAGTTCTAATGCTTGAAGAAGAAGAAGAAGAAGAAGAAGAAGAAGAAGACTTTTAGGAACCGAAGAATTGAAAAAATTTCTAAAGAATGTACTTAGGCTAGAGTATGTGGAAAGTTCAATAAACTAGCCTATGCCACAGAAAGTAGAAAACTAATAGAAGAAAGTCTGTGCCATTCCATATCACTACTAGTTATGCATTTATAATGCTTTACCTTTTTATCTCTATTTTTAATATTTGTCTGTGTGAGATATTAACATTGGCCTACACTAAGCAAATGTCCTCTCAAGTTACGTATGTTCTTGCTAGTTATACAAACACCAAATACAACAAATAAAACGGAAATAATAGGCCCCTTTCCCAACATTTACCACGCAACAAATGCCAGGTCATACAGGTGCTTACACACTTTCAATATGGCGACCATGCGCATCATATCGGCGAACGGATTGAGCGTAGTTTTCCTTTCTGTGTAGTACCTTTTCTGTGGTACTGGTAAATATCCTGGTGTCGACGACTGTGCATGCTTTGTTGGGCATTTTCTGGGCTACACGGTTGTGAGGCTTGTATTGGTAGGATTTGGAATTAGGCTTGAAAGAAGTGAATAATACACTTTTGACTGTTGTTGATTTAGTCGGTGCATTTTCTGGACATAACATCACATGTAGTGTGCGGCAGGCAGTGGCTGCCGTCCTTGATTACGCAAAGAGCGAGGGAGGCGCGGCGGGTGCGTGGGCAAGTGCGAGGGCCCAAACGAAAAACGACGTTCGCGTCAGCGCCACGCGAGAAGAGTAATCAACTGACGGTCGCCGCTGCTCATTTGTTAGGCGACTCCAGAGTTCCCGCGTTGCGATGGGAGGCGGTGGAAGTGCACGAGGGGAGCACCTCACGGGAGAAATTATCCCCCGCTGAAAGATTAAAGAAATGCACGGACTCGACGTGTTTGCATGAATCGGTTGCTCCGGAGTTTGAATCTCGTGGTTGTGTAAAGGGAGAAAACTTACTGGAAAAGTAAAGATTACAAACGAAAATTGTATGATAGTAAAAATGCACGAGATTTGTATATTTAAGTCAACTAATATTTCTGCACATGCAAAACATATGTAATAAAGGGCAAAGACACCAGAAGAGGCTACTGATTCGGTAGTGACCACTTCAAGCACAAAATAAGAAAAACAGAATAAGAAGATATAAATCATGAACCTAGACGAATTGAACAAGTAGACCTAAATGTAGGTAGAAATCAATATAGAGAAGAAGAATAAAGGACAAGAATAATCAAATGTGAAGAAGATGATTAGAATAATAGTAGAAAGTAAACAAAACTTCTTCTATATGAGTTTTAGTAAATATAAGTATTCAATTTAGTTCATTAAACTCTTTATCACATAAATATTTCAATACAAATGTTAAAAAATCTGCTAATCGCGTTTACTTTCTCTCACTTAATTCATAACAAGAGAAAGTATCGTAATCGTGCACAGAGAAAACGGCAAATTTTCGGCAGAAAAACTCTTTTTGACGAATCCCGGTAAAGAAAAAACAGATAATTCCTGCTCATATATCCTTCAAGCGATCGCGCGGGCAGTACCAATGCTGCCTTTGAAATATATAACGGCGCTGCGCATTGATGTTTGAACACAGCATGGCGGGAAGCCAGCTATTCTCTAGTTGTCTATTGAGACCCAAGATCTCCAAAGATTCTTCTCCAATACCCACTCATATTTGTGCCAAATTTGCGCCACTAATTATTCTGTAAATTAAATGAATTGATTATTAATTCCGTGCAATTTGTTGGCGATTTCAGTGGATTTTAGTAAACTAGATTCCTAATACTTACTATTCTCGTTTTATTATAATATATTTAGCTACCTACACATCCTTTCTCCCCTCTTTGCCATATTCATCCTAGTTGTTAGACTTTTACCTTTCTACTTTGTTAGATTTTCATTTATATTCTTATTATGCGACTATTATATTGTTTGTATTTGTCACCAGTGTTTTGTGAGGACAAAATAGAAGAAATTTCTGATCTGGAGAATAATTAAAATTGTTTCGATTACTTTTAATCTTCTGCCAAGTTGATGTTATGATGACACGTTGAGAGCGGAGGGAAGCTGTCATATTGAGAAAAGGGAAGGACGTTCCTCGGAGACAAAACTACCGCCACGCGATCGCGACTGTGACACTAAATCGCGTGAGTGCCAAAGGATAAATGAGTGTAATAAATTACTTCCTCCGCATAGTATCATACGGAGGAAGTAAATTACTCACTCTAGTAGGTGAGGTAGCCAGAATACGTTTTGTAGGTCGTTCATATCGAAAAATAGAATGACGGCAAAAGTCTGTCTTTACATCTGTGGTCAACGTTAGTGCCTAAACAGTTCAACTGATTTTCTCCAAAATTGATATTTATTCCTCGATCGTTCTGAACGAACTGAAGGCTATTGGTGTTTCAAACGAATAATTTGATTTTTGACGATACTTTGCACTTAATTTTTTGATTAAACTTTGTTCTCTAAATAGCGAAAATGACTTTTAAGACAATGGTGCAGATTTCATTTCCTTTAAAATATCTGAATTTTAAAAAAATGCAAAAGTCAATTTTTTCGGTGTTTTCCTACATCTTCGTTATTCAAAATAGGGATTTTCAAAAATGAAATCTCTTCTTTGAAGACGAATCTTGAAACAAGGTCATGTTCAATTTTCTAAAAATTTGAATAGTTTTTGTGTAATTTGGCGCAAAATATAGGCACTTTTAAAATGTGTTCTTTTAATTTTCTCCTCATATGTATTAAGGGCGGTAAATAATATGGTGCTCCTCCTATTTTCGTCGATATCTCAGTTTTTTTCGAATATTGCAGTAAGTTAACATTTCAAAACTATGAAATTGAAGATAGCGATTTTTGCCTTGAACAAAGTCTTTTGTAAAAATGAGCCATTTAAAAAAGGCTATGTACATTTTTTGGAAGAAACGAGTATATTTGTCATAATTTGAGTCAAAAATTTGTGTAATTCCTAAAATAGTTCTCAAAACCGCTCCAAACTTTTTCATTAAATTTTGTCCTTGTATGTAACAACAAAAATATGGCGGTAGCCATTTTCAGCGAACTTTCTGTGTTTGCGAAAATTGCAACATTTGCGTGTTGGAAATTTTGGGCTGAGACAATTACATTTTTAAGCGCCGACTCGAGTTTGAGCCTTACGCCACAGCCTTTCTATAGCGTAGTGACATGGCTGACTGTGAGTGCATTCGGATGAAAGGAGTTCAAGTCCCCATGCGGAAAATATTTTTTGCTGGTTGAAACACTTTTGCATGTTTATGTAGTAGTATAATACATCAGAGTAGTTAGAAATAATGCGAGAAAATTGTAACAGTGGTTATTCATTGTCATTAAATATGATTTGAATTGTTTTAGTACACATTATCAAAGGATGTAACTGCGTTCTTTATAAAATTGATAGGTCGGTGTGTTGTTTGACGATCGCCTGATCAGCTCTAATTGCAGAATTTTAACGATATTTCCACCAGATGACACCATTGCTCCCTCTCTTCCCCCTACCCTTCTTCACCCCTTCCTCCTACGTCATTTTCCCCTTCTTTCTTCTCTTAACACAAATTTATCTTATCGCTACAGCTATGAAAACAGTGTAGTCAGAGTGAGTCGCCCCGAAGCGGTCTTTAGGTCTGCAAGGTATGTTGACTTAGTCTTTTTCGCAAGCTGGAACTTGCTTTTCTTGTATATTTTTTAATGACTTGTTTGGCAATTTGTTTAGTAAACATTTTATTTAAATTTTATAAAATGTAGGCAGTATGTATATGTTTTTACCATTAATTTTAGGAGGAATTTTAAAGCTTAATTATAATCATTGGTAAGTAAATTCTTTCCTTGTGAATAGAATAAAAAATGGGCCACAATTGAAAGTGTGCAAATCGCTTGCACGACCGATCTAATGACATGATTTTGGGGCGCCGTTCACTATTTTGAATCTGAATATAGAGGAAATATTGCCAACCTCCAAAACATTACATGCAGTTAAAGTTTTAAAACAGGGTTAAGGTGTAATTTTAATATTATAATATTTATATTTTAACATAACATTATAATTGAAACTCTTTACTCGCATACACAATCGTAAACAAACGGAGATAATTGTACGTTTATAATTATTCAGAAATGTAATGCGATATCATTGAATCAGTTGGATGTTGGGAAAAACCTTTGGATTGCGACACGTTTCCTAGAGAGCGCTGGCATCAAGAATCGATTTCCCAAGAACGAGTTTTTTTGCCTTCGTGTTGACGCACTGCGGTTTAGCAATCGGCGTCGTGCGTGCAGTGTGCAGTTTGCAGACCGCATGCCAGCGTTGACCTCGATATCACGTGATCCCTAGCGATGCATTTGCGTAGCAGTTGCACTTCCCACCCGGGGATACGATCCATCTCCAAATGGAGGAATATTCACAGTCGATGGAACATTTTGCAGGGGTTACAAAGATTTTAATGACATTCCACAGTTCTTTTAAATTGGTAGTGGCGTTCTGGCGGTATTGCTAATAATTCTACTTCGCTAGTCTGGGTTTCCTCTAAGCTCGACAGTAAAAAGCAGAAATTAACTCAAAATTATTAACATTCCGTCACTCGCACGGCCATTTGTAACATGAATACTCGCACGTTGCATTCCGTCCAACGCACCGAATACGAAGTTTTCTTTTTTTATTAAGATCATGAATAAACTTTTCTTATTTATCTATGCTTGTTTTATAATTGAATACACTACGTAAAGAAACAGTAAATAATTACAAGCCATTTTTGAAGCTTTTATTATTTTTCCGTCACTCGCACGGCCATTTGTAGCACGTAGTCAAATGTTGGACTACGTCGAACGCACTGTATATGATGTTTTCTGCATCTAATATTTACGTTTTTGCACAGTAATGAGAGAAACGCGTAAACACAACATTTGAAATATTAAACTATAGAAAAACATACGAAAAAACATTCTATAGATATCATACTATAGAAAAACATCATTTTGATCAAGGATTCAAGAACACCATTTCATACGCCAGTACTGGCATGTTGGATTCTGTCAAACAGGCACAACGATTTTACTTCAGCGTATGATGACACAGTTCATAATAGAGATAAAACATGTATCGACACGTTCTCAGACACCGTTAGAGGAATAAAAGCATTGTTTTTATTCTTGGAAAGCTAAAATTCCTTTTTAATTAGAAAAGAAACTTCTGCTTGACTCTATCCAACGACGGAGAGTTAAAAAATATTTATAAAGAGTGTCACCATTGCCAGAGATTTCAAACTAGAAGTGCTACAGAATGGCACAGACTTTCTCGTGAAAAGTTACCTTGGTGTGGTCTGGCTTTAAGGTCGCGCTCCATTCTCTGGCCAACTGCCATTTACCGTTTCAAAAATTTTGTTTTTTGTTTTTGATCATTTGAATCATTTGATCATCAAAATCATTTGAAGTTATTTGAAGCGCTTTTACTCACAAATGTAATAATGCATACAAATTGATGGAAATGTCCATATTAACGGCGTGAGAGGTATTTTAAGAAAATTACATTTGTATAATTTTTGAAAAAACAAATGAATACACCAAAATGAACTTTACGTCATAAGAAAAGTTACGTCATCAGTGTAATTAGCACTATATATAGGAAAAATTTGATCAGAAAGATCAGAAAGTAAAAATAATTTTTGCATAATGATGTATGTAATATATATATATATATATATATATATATATATATATATATATATATATATGTGTGTGTGTGTGTGTGTATAAACCGCTAAAGTCGAGTTACATACTCGAAAAACGTCAGTCTACCTCCGCGAGAGAGTGTGTCATAGACAGTGCCACATGGGGAATACAAATTTATGAAAGCGCTCACTTGTGCATTTTTAAGTGACCAATCAGAATTTAGTTCGAACCGCCATAAGAACTTCTCTAGCTTTCCAAGGAAACTCTGCCATTTTTGCCGAAGCGTTAGAAGCAACGACATCGTTTTCCACACCGAGCTGCAGAGCAAGAGAAGCAAGTGTATAAGAAGCTTTTTAAAGAAATGATATCGAATTTGGCGTGAGGAACTGCTATCCAGACTGCGTCACTACGAAGGAAGTCGACGACTGCATGGAATCTCCCTCTCGTTACAACTACTGAAGCGTGACCTCGATGTCGCAGTCTTCGGCGCTCGCCGCGACCAACGGTTTCTTCGTGGGATGGCGAGTGAGTCGCACAAATTTCATATGAACTCTGTTCTTGGTTGTCATTGAAATTAGCAAAACTAACAAAGCTAATCTGAAAGCTATTTAACTTTTCCCAAGTATATTCAGTAATACAGTTCGAGATTTCATAAATAAATGTCAATAGCAAATTTTGAAAATTACCAGATCAGTCGTAAAACGAATACAGATAAGAAAATGAGATTTTAAAACTGTAAACATTTCATGTAAGTGTCTGTCAATTGTAGTCTATTTTGAAGTTCACTACAATGCGTGTTCACAATATTTAACCACAAGTATTAGAGCTCATAATTTGATTTAATTTTTTTTAATTTCAATTGAAAAGGTCTTGAATTGTGAATCTCAGTTGAAATTTAAGTGAAAATTGACTTAAAACTGTTCGAAACGAACTGACACGAAACTAGGGCGAACATTTTTTTCAGAGTTTATCAAATTAGAATGTATATCTGATTTGTATTTTTTAAGTGTGTGTGTGTGTGTGTGTGTGTGTGTGTGTGTGTGTGTGTGTGTGTGTGTGTGTGTGTTGGGTGAAGTGTGTTCCTATTTTGATCTGGCATTAACTGAAGTCAAGGAGGGTATCAATACTATTGTCTAGAAATGGTTCAGAACTAAAGTTAAAATAGTGCAGGATAGAAGACCTGATTTTTGATGTAGTTTATTTAAAAGAATATATTTAATATTTTTCTTTATTTGAAATATCTCGGCTTTTGTTTTTTATTGATGTGCATTAAAAAGACGTAACCACTCCTGATTAAGATAGTGCACATCATTTTCAACTATTCATAAAAGAAAACGTGACGTTTCTTATCCTCGTCACGAATTCGAATTACGTCGAGGGATTACTCGAGTCATTCGCTTTACGCTTTCCCATAAAAAAGAGAGAGTTGAAGACAGAGCGGTGACTATATATATATATATATATAAAATGCCGCAAGCGTTCAATAATTCCTTTTGAAAATTTCATTTGTTTATACGATATCGGCGATAAAATGTATGATATTTGTCGTACAATAAATTTATAAATCTAACCACATAATATGCGAAAAAAATTTAATTAGCCAAATTACAAAATAAGGACAAATATTTGCTAAAGGAATAATACGAAACTATCATTGAGACATATCGAAGAGGTCGGTTCACTAAAACCGATTACTATAAAAAAAATTATAACGAATGCATGTGCAGTAACAATAACATACGTTTGATTATCACCAATAAGATAACCTGGTCTTCAAACCCCTTGACAAACACCTGATGTTAATAAAAATAACACCGCCCCAGCAGTGCTCATTCTTTTGGCTGCAGTGCTGACCTCGCGAGACCGTTGGGTTGGCGTCGCCGATAAATTCTCCTGCAGCGCGCTCCCGCGTGGAAGTTTGAAAACTCGGAGCTGCCGAGCGCGACGCGGCCATCCGGGGCGCTTAACATGCCTTATCGCCTTCGCTTGTCCTCCTCTTCGGCGCAGCTTAAGTAACTTCTGAGAAGAGCCAGATAACCGTCATCTTTGGGCAGGCACAAGGTGGGACGCTGCAGCAACCGTCGCCGCCCTCGCCATCACTTCCACCGACCCTGTCGTCGTCGCCACTTCCGCCACTACTCATTACCATATCCACCATCACTTTGATGTCATTTTCTACCGTCATCTTCTGCCGTCACCCCTGCCGTCACCCCTGCCGTCACTCCTGCCGTCACTCCTGCCGTCACTCCTGCCGTCTCCCATGCCGTCACCCATGCCGTCACCTTTGCCGTCTCCCATGCCGTCACCCATGCCGTCACCTCTGCCGTCTCCCATGCCGTCACCCATGCCGTCACCTGCCGTCACCCCTGCCGTCACCCTACCGTCACCCCTGCCGTCCTCCTGCCGTCACCCCTGCCGTCACCCTGCCGTCACCCCTACCGTCACCCCTACCGTCACCCCTGCCGTCCTCCTGCCGTCACTCCTGCCGTCACCCCTCGTCACCCCTGCCGTCACCCCTGCCGTCACCCCTGCCGTCACCCCTGCCGTCACTCCTGCCGTCACTCCTGCCGTCTCCCATGCCGTCTCCCATGCCGTCACCTCTGCCGTCTCCCATGCCGTCACCCATGCCGTCACCTATGCCGTTACCCCTGCCGTCACTCCTGCCGTCACTCCTGCCGTCCTCCTGCCGTCTCCCATGCCGTCTCCCATGCCGTCACCTCTGCCGTCTCCCAGCCGTCCTGCCTCACTCCTGCCGTCCTCCTGCCGTCTCCCATGCCGTCTCCCATGCCGTCACCTCTGCCGTCTCCCATGCCGTCTCCCATGCCGTCACCTCTGCCAGCTCCATGCCGTCACCCATGCCGTCACCTATGCCGTTACCCCTGCCGTCACCCTGCCGTCACTCCTGCCGTCCTCCTGCCGTCTCCCATGCCGTCACTCCCATGCCGTCACCTCTGCCGTCTCCCATGCCGTCACCCATGCCGTCACCTATGCCGTGCCGTCACTCCTGCCGTCCTCCTGCCGTCTCCCTGCCGTCTCCCATGCCGTCTCCATGCCGTCACCTCTGCTGTCTCCCATGCCGTCACCCTATGCCGTCACTCCTGCCGTCCTCCTGCCGTCACCCCTGCCGTCACCCCTGCCGTCACCCCTGCCGTCACCCCTGCCGTCACCCCTGCCGTCACCCCTGCCGTCACCCCTGCCGTCACCCCTGCCGTCACCCCTGCCGTCACCCCTGCCGACCTCTCCACGGCCACCTCACTTCATCTCCCTTCTTCTTGTCTACCTTTACCTATACATCTTCCTCTATCTCCTCCACCAACACGAACGCCTCCACCTTCGCCGTTCCGCCGCCTCCGCCGCTACCTTCGTCGCGGGCTATATGACCTGAAAGGCGCCGGCGTCGGCGCGTCTAAGCACGCGAGAGAGTTATCTCGGCGTCGCGGCGCGAGAGACGGTCCCATTCAAACGTCGGACAATTCCTCGTGGATCCTCAGTCGAAAGAGCAGGCTCCTTGGAGGCGACGAGAGTGGGAGATATGCATGTTGAATCGGAGGCAACGCCGGATACGGTGGGTAAGACGCCGCTGAAAGAGACGCGGGGAGGCGCTCTAGATATGGGCAAAGGCGCCCAAAGTTTGCTGGAAACATGCCTGAGAATCAGTATTAAATAGTATTACGTGTCTGTGAATGTGCTTATCTTAGTCAATGCTCGCTTTCTCTTATGACATGATTATTCCAAATGAAAATGAATACGTCCATGATGCATTCATGGAGTACTGAGAGAGAGATTGCACTTGAAACATTATTAAAAACGCTTTGAATCTAGCGTTGGGGAAAACCGATTTCAAGGAATCTGCACTCACGTGGCTCGAATTGATGACTGAAGAGAATTGAAAGTTGAAGTTCGTTATGAATGCCGTTTTCCACGAGAATGCATAAATGAAGACGTGAATAGCCACGTAGTTGCAAGGCACTGCAGTTAATAATTTAGCACTTCTATCGACATCCCAGATCTCATCTCACGGCCCATCCGTGTACTATCGTACTACTGAGACATTCCCTATCGAAGGTTCAATGTGAATTTCTAAACAGCAACTCCCTTCACTATTAAGGAGAGATGGAAAAGGAAGTCGTGTCAGCGCCCCTGACTTGTAAGAGTTCTTCCTACGAGTATGGTGTACACGGAAATAACGAAAACGATACATTTGTGGAATTTAGAAGGCATTTTATAGATATAATTTTACGTGACTTCAACCATTATTTAGCTGTTATTGAAAACTCTTCACTACCAAAATAGTGTGCTGAAATTCTTCATCTTAGAAAGATGCGATCAACTTCGACAGTTCAGCAAATAGAGGACCGTTCGTGTGGGCGACGTTAGTAGTCGTAGATGTTACGATCCATTTGAGCTTAGCGCATAGCACGTACACAGAGATGACACCACTTTTCTTAAATCAGCCAATATTTTTTGAGGTTTTAGGAAATTACTGACCGCAGACTGAGCAATAAACTTTGGAATTGGGATATTTTATCTAGTTGAACAGATAAAGGAATGAAATCAGATTGGTTTAGCAGCCAACATTTTTTGACGTTTTAGGAAATTACTGACCGCAGACTGAGCAGGAAACTTTGGAGGTGGGATATTGTATCTAGTTGAACAGATAAACGAATGAGGTTTAAAAGAGATACGAAGTTAGCAAACCTAAATTTACCAAGCTTGTTTGAAGATTGTGTTGTGGTTGAGTTTGAGTAAAATAGATATGGGATTTAGAAATATGTTTGGCGCGTTTTGGCATGTTTTGAAAAGGAAGTGTTTGAGGTGTTTCAGCGGCGCAAGGGAAGGTTTAGATTGTTTAGGCTGAGATTTAATCGAAGTTTGATCTGTAATTTTTACCAGACTTTGGGCTGGGATATTTACTAGGGGTTAATCGGGCTGAAACTTTTTTTTCAAGAGTTGTATGAGGGATTTTCATGGTCTTCATGATGTTTATACAAGATTTATACGAAACCTGTACGGGGTCTCCACAACACTTGGATGGAGTCTGGAAAGGATTTGGACGGGGTTGTTATGGCTTTCCCTTGAGTTTCTATGACGTTGCTATAGGGTTTCCTGGGTAGCTTTCACGGGGTTTTCACGGAGTTCGAACGGAATTTTCAAGTGTTTCGGAAGAGTTCGACGATAAGTTGTAGAAGTTGCGCCAGCATTTTGAATATTGTTGAGTATTTCGATGGACATTGAGTTTGAGGCTAGTTTTGAAGAGTTGGTAAGGTTTGTTCATTAACTGTCCGGATTTTGTACAACGATGCTGTGGGTGTTGGAGGCTGGACTTGTGGGAGCAGCACATGTGGGGCACGGAGAGCATATGGGAAACCTGCGATTTAAGGAAATAATGCAAAAGTATCATTGAGGTATATCGAAGAGGCAGATAAATTAAAACCGATATAAAGTCTTCAAACCCCATAGAAACACCTGATGTCAGTAAAACTACCAGCAGTGCTCGTCCTCCTGGGTGCAGAGGAGACAGGGGAGCCGCACGCGCGTCGGGCGCGGGTGGGAGCGCGTCTCGGGGCCGCGGCGTCGCTGCGTGCGCGCGACAGGCGCCGCGAGGGGGCGTGGGCGTGACGTCGCCCCTCGAGGCCCCCCTCCCCTCTGCGCTACGCGGCGGCGCTCCGCCCACGCGCGGCAGGCGGCTTCCGACGTGCAGCGTGTCGAGCCCTTCTCTGAGGGCATGCGTGCGCATTATAATGGGGCCATGCCAATAGAGGTACGCGAGCATGTAGGTGAAGCTGTTTTCAGGAGGAGTTCACCGGGATGTCCTAGGTTTGAGTCCTGACGGCGGTAGGATTTTCGACCCTAGCTTTTCGGCTAGGTTGAATTCAGTCGCTTTCTGGAGGAGAAATCTAGCGGCCGGCTGCTCTGATCGGTAGTTTTCCGTGGTTTCTCCAGTCAACACCAGGAGAATGCCGGAGCAGTCCCCTAACACACAGGCCACGGACCGCGCGCGATCTTTTCTTCATATTTCTTGTCCTATCCTCTCCCTTTACACACACACACACACACACACTAACATGCACTACACTACCACATATTCCAGAAGACCGGTAGGGAGCTTAGAGCTTGTCCCGGCTGGGGCGTTGCACCGCTGGTGGGAGAGTCCTGGTTAGGGGGAAACCCCGCTAGCCGACGGTACGTCGGCGCCGGATCTCGCCATCCAACGGGGTAAGATCACTGCCATCTCCCGATGAAAAACATGAACTGCACTTACGGGACTAATGACCAAGGCTTGTTCCGTCCACGCCACAAACGCCCTGGCGGCAGGTCATTGTTTCCCCCTTTAGACGCTGGCCGCACCCACCGCGGGCATCCGACGCTCCCACCGCTGGCCACCCTCACCGCCGCCTCCCCCACCCCGGCTGCCGGCTACGCATACCCCGAAGGCCCGTTTGCCTCTACCCCCAAAACGGCACTCGCCGACAGGTCGCCGTCTCTGCCGGAACAAAATCTCTCCGCGACAGACAACGCAAGCCCGGCCCGGCCCGGCGCCATCTGCTTTCTCGCGAGTGCATTGTAACCCCACTGCCTTCGGCAGGGGTGCAGACTGCGTCCAACGCAGACGGACTTTCAGTCCGTACGTGTTCCGGCTGACATACGCGAGCCAGATTCTGTGCTGTGCTCCCATAAGGCGCTGCATCCGCGCCCTACCGTCGACGGACCTTGTGGGAGCGCGCATTCAGGCACACCGCCTCAGGCACACCGCCTCAGGCACACCGCCTCAGGCACACCGCCTCAGGCACACCGCCTCAGGCACACCGCCTCAGGCACACCGCCTCAGGCACACCGCCGCAGGCACACCGCCGCAGGCACACCGCCGCCAGGCACACCGCCGCAGGCACACCGCCGCAGGCACACCGCCGCAGGCACACCGCCGCAGGCACACCGCCGCAGGCACACTGCCGCAGGCACACCACTGCACACCGCTGCAGCACACCGCCTCAGGCACCCCGCCTCAGGCACCCCGCCTCAGGCACCCCGCCTCAGGCACTCCGCCTACCGCCTCACCCCGCCTCAGGCACACCGCTGCAGGCACACCGCTGCAGACACAACGCCGTCGGCACACCACCGCAGGCACACCGCCTTACGTCATTGCAAGTGTAAATAATGTACATTTAATGTGCAATGTGAGTGAGTTGAATTCTGACAACCCCTGCTTCTTCCCTCAACCAGCGCCCTCTCTCTCTCCCCCTCCGGGCAGCTCACGGCCCGGCGCGGCGTAAGCTTGTACAGAGAAGGTCCCGTTCAGTCCGCTAAAGCAACCCCCTCCCTTCCTGGCCATTCTTCCCTTTCTCTGTACAAGGCTGTTGACGCGCCCGGAAACACTAGTCAACCAACCGACCAAAATCAAGAGGAGTTCTGGTTTTTCAAACTATGAGCGTTTCGTTTCATTCCTTTCAATTGGGGTTGCAATGTACCGAAACGATTATATTGCTCAGCGTTAATTTGCGAAAATGAAAGCAAACTTATCTTATTCTTTTATAAATAATTTAACTGTAAACATTCAGCAAATATTGTATTTTTAAAGTACACCATCGTTAATTAGTTTAAAAATGAGAAATTGAATTGGCTGTAAATTATCTAGTGGAAATGGTCAGTATATGAATATTTCAGCGACGATTTAATGTTAAAAATGATAATGTTAATAATAATAATAATAATAATAATAATAATAATAATAATAATAATAATAATAATAATGTAATAATTATTCTTGTAGTAATGTAAAAGAACTTCAACATTCGAGTTTTTATGAGAACTTCCATAACTTTTTGATTTTTTCTGCTGTTTCTACCTACGCATCAACTTGCTTATTAACAACCCTAAATTATTTAAAAGTTGACTAGTTTTTAAAATTCTTATTGACCAATGGGCGAAGATTTTCATTATTATTCTGAAGAAACCGTTTTCTCAGCTTTAATGTTCTTTTACACACAGTAAGATTTTCTTAGGCTTCTGGCATAGGTTGAATACAAAAAAGATTTATTTACAATTTTTTTTCACATTTTCCACTTGGCTCAACGTAGTCGGCTGAGATAGAAAATTGTACAACGTGCCTGAATCATTTTCTGCCATTACTCCTTCAGGATGTTAGCGTCAGGTATACAATATTCGCCCGGTGCGTCAAGCCGCGTCAAGCCGCGTCCGCACGAATTACTAGCCCGCCTGGGAAGCCAGGCGTTCATGCGCGCGCGCGTAACATCCCCTGCTTCTGCTGCCTTTTCCCTCCAACCCCAGAAAGACCTGCACACACGCAAGCTGAAACGGTGTGGGGCAGCGAATAATGGCTTAATGCGTACATATGTTTACCAAGTTTGGTCTATTAAACAGCCGAGAGTTTATATTCTTGACTAATTATTCCTCTTTTATTTTTACTTTCTATTGCAATTGTACCTTATGTAAACATTTTTTGCCATGAGGAAGGAAATATTTAAATGGTAATTTTTTGCTTGTTTTAGTTTTTTGTTTTATTAAATCATATATTAAATGTATGTAACTAAGTAAAGTTACTTAAGTAAATAGACTAACAAATAAGCATTCATTAGATTGAAAATATTTCGTTTTACTCGCAATTGAAAACTTTAAATCTAAGAGATGTATTATTACGTTTCATTGGATCATTTCTTTTCTTTAGTAGAGGAAATAGGAATTAATATACCTAAATTTGAGACAACAACAGTCAACTGACTTCTCCAAAAGGCTATCATGGGTCAGGTGTCCAGTAACGTCAGGTGTCCACTCCGTAGCTATTCGTAAATCTTTCCCTTTGAATCTCGGGCCAGCTTCGGACAGACTGCCTGCAAACTAGTAAGCTAGTTATCTTCCCCACAACCTTCACATGCCTACTATATGCGTACATTAATACGGAGTGTGTTCAGCCTATGTTACATCAGATCGGTGCTGCCGGCCCTTCCAATACTAGCAACATTCGCACGGCACTTGCTATTAGCATAATAGCACTTTCCAAAGGTGATTTATAGGAGTGAATAAACAAATAATCAAAAGCTACCACAAGTGAAATTATTTAGGGGATAATAATACTTCTTATTAATGAAAGACGTGTTAAGGTACTAACGTCTGAAACAGACATAATCTAAAACTCTCCGCTAGATGTCGCTGCAGCACGCGACGGCGTTTCAGTTAAATGTAATTCCCAATCCACCTGCCCTTCGTTGTTGCTGGGCGTTGCCGAGTTTCGCAGGGCGGGGTCGAGCAGGACAGGTCGAGCGGGTGGGCGGCGCGGGATGTGTAGCCGGGACGAAACTAATGCGGAACTAGGAGACGGCAGAGAGGGGGAGACTGCAGAAAGAAGACAACCAGATCGTAGCAGCGCTTATGCAGCGGGGGTAATTCTGCTGGTGTCATATAAATAAGAAAAATAAAACTCCCAACAGGATCAGCGAAACATCGAGAATTGAACTTATTGAATAGTAGTAGACGGCCTTGATAATCTTCAGTTGTTCCGATTGAGACCACGGTTTTTCACAAAGTGTTACTGACATGGGACTTGCGCTGGTCGTCAACTAGGGATCGTAGATGTCAAGAAAATTCGCACGAATAATTCTTAAGTATAACAAAGTGTACAAAAGTATTCGGATAACGAAGACTTATGTATACAGCAATGATTTAAATAGTTTCTAATAGTAATGGCGCTAGAGATCCAAGAAGACCAGTTGATGGCGCAGTTTAATAGCCCTAATAAAATTCGATAAATCCATTGTGAGAGGAGCTGTCGCTGTAGGTCACCAACTTCTGCGTCCGTAAACTTCCAGACGTGGCCCAGCAAGTCGACGGAAGCGGAAACTAAGAGAATTTCCCGAGCCCGTCTGACAAATCGGATCCAGCTCGGGCGCTATGACGGGCTCCCCTTCCCCTAGACCTTCTTCCCCACCCTCCGCACGCCGCTCCTTCTACCACAATTCTTCCCTGTTGTTTGCTCTCTCTCTCTCTTCATCTCTCCATCTCTCTAGCTTTCTCTTGCTTTCTCTCTCTCTTTCTCATTCTCTCTTCTTCTCTCTCTTGCTTTCTCTCTTTCTCTCTCTCTCTCTCTCTCTCTCTCTCTCTCTCTCTCTCTCTCTCTCTCTCTCTCTCAATCTCGCTCGTTCTCCCGCTCTCGCTCGCTCTCACACTGCTCATTTGATTCCCCACTATAATGTGTGTTTTCGGCAATGTGGCATTTAGTGAAGGTTAGGATTAATCCGATTTTTTCCAGCTAGCGGTATTCTCACCTCTTAGCCCTGTGTTTTATTTATTATTCATGGCAGAGGTAAGGGAAATATGTGTCGAGCTTCAACTTTTCTTTCTTCACATAGAGAATCTGAGACGATTGTATTACGAGTAGAAAGGTAATTTTCTATTGGTTTCTCCAACCGGGAATCGAACCCGCAATCGCAGCGCGGAAAGCAGTTGCTGTCTATATGGCACACGAGGAGCTCCCCCAATATGATTATGCTTTTACACATAGGGAGCAAGTTGAGGAAGAAATTATTTTTGTGCTCTGAGGAACAAACTATTGTCTATTAAGCTTTTTATATCTACAGATGGTTCGTGGACTGCAACAGAGGCTCATTTAAAAATCATGCATTAGATAAATGAGTTTAAAGTTTTTACTTTGAGCTTTAATGCATCATTCTTGCATTTATTCTTCTGTCATTTGTCGATGGAATTACTGTCCTGTAAGTTATGCTGCGGTTGCTAATGGAAGGCAAACCAATCTGCAATACTGGAGAAGGCATGAACTCAAAATTCGTATTTTTTGAGTGCCACTTATTGCACCCCTCAAGCGATGCAATGTTTTACCCAAACAAAAATGTTTAGTGCATTTTCTGAAAATTTTAAAATTTTGAATATTTTATGGTGGTTGGGGAGGGATCAACTCCAAATACACCGTATTTCTGCTACATTTTTTAAATTTTAAGCTGTTTTTGAGCAATTCTGGCTTTTGCCGCACTTTTAGTTGTGTTTTTGGAAGATCGAGTTTTTTTAATTGTTCCCTTTCAAGGGTATATTAAAAACTTTCTTCACATTTTTGTCTCAAATTCATTCGTAAAATAATTGTTTATTTTAACCATCTCGAAAGAGCAAGTCAGCTACTTAATGACCTCTCGTGTACAGCACAACATGAGTTGGTTTTTACAACGATGTAAATTGGGAACATGTTTCAAATCTTATATCCACAGGCAAAAAGACAAAAACACATAATGGATAGGCGGTAACAATAGATTATGGATAGACAAATGTATCTAGCGGTTTTCATTAGTGTAAATAGTAAAATGTATCTATATGTTCAATACGTCATTTTTATAAGAGATATAACATATTTTGTAGTATAGTGATAATCAACCACAACAATAATATATAATATTTTTATTACATGCCCAAAGCTAACTTTCGGGGAAACAATTTCCCATCTTCAGTGGTGTACTATGTTTCCCTTATGCATACATACGCTTTCATCTGTCCCACCACTTTTCATTTCATATGGTGTTTTTGTGCATACTCCTACCTCTCTCGATACTTCACGCAATTCTTTTCCATGATTTTTGTTGAGGTTGATCCATAATCCCGCAACATAATGATTAGTTTGTCGTTTGGGGTTTGAATTCTAGGACTAATTCTACCGGCACTTTGGATCACATCGTTCACAATTTCTCCGTCGTGCTCTATGCCTGTGAAGTGTACTGCTTTTCCACTTCTGTTGCTATTTAAGTGTCGTCGAAATATGACAATTATTTCATTATAGCTAATGAGTTATTTAGATCCATTATTAATTTATAGATTTTTAACCTAGATTTTCCTGAATAATGAATGAATTAATCTTCATTTGAGATACATTTAATGTTCTCTGCTAGGTTCTTATCTTATTTGAATAGCGTCCATCATATTTCTAAGAACCTTTCGCCGACCGTCTGAAGTCCTTTACTGAATCCCTCCCTCTCTTCCTTGCGCCTTCTCTGTTCGGGCTCTCCCCCGCGCCCCCCGTCGCTCCGCGCCCTTCGACATGTCAGCGCCGCCGCGACGAGATGACAAACGCCGCTCCTCCACCCCACCCCCCACCCCCACCCCCACCCCTGCCGCACAATGGACTGCAGGCGCGAAGAGCAAAAGTAATGCTGCTGCAACATATCACGGTATCATTTTACTACAACTGCAGTACCTAAACGATTGGATACACTAAATTGTGTGAGTGGTATTAGAATATTTTCGTCAATAGAAAATAAAACTTTTAATCCAAAAATGCGAATAATCAAGTATATATTGTAACGAGACTTCACCAATGTTGTTAGCATTCCGTGATATACGTACTACTCGCAACATAACAGTCACATACAGTTACAAGGTGAACAAGCATCATATTACCAATAAATTCAAAGCAACTATAATCACAATGAGTGTATTTTGTACTTTAAATTATTACTTGTATTCGTACATTTTAATGAGAAAATATAATACCGAAACTTAACTTGCAATTCAATTTGCAGATGTAGTCCTTTATGGTCGGATTCCATAGCGTAGTAATTACCGCCGCCGCTGCGAGCTGCAGGCTTTTGCTGAAGTGCTGTGGTATGGTGGCGCCTTTCCAAACCCCCGCCTAACATATTTACTAACCAATTCCTTCCAAGTACTATCCTTGTCCGAATGTCGCAAGAGAGTGAGGGAATGGCGGCTAGAGGTAAGATACCTTGCGGTGTAAAGCGGTACAGTTAGCTGATGGCAGAGAGTGTGAACCTTCTTCCACCAATGAAGCTGACGTAAATTGATGATAATAATACAATACTTTCTGAAAAACAAAGCATGAAACAGAATGTGACCAAGGGAAAAAACGAATCAAAAGTAAATATTTTCCCTTGTATTTGAAAAAATCTAGCTATTGATGTGAAACGTTTACAAACGTAAAGAAACGTTTTCATCCAGTATTCATTGGAAAAGCATTTTCCAGATGTAACTATTTTCCAGCAGATAACCGCACCTACCCCTTTAACGATTGTGGCCATTCTGTGAGGACGCGTGGTCCACTGCGACCCAAGTGCCTCGCCCCCTCCGCCCGCGCCCCCCGCCTCGGTTGCGAGCCCCGAGCCGCACCCCGCCGTGCGTCCGTCACTGCACGGAGGCGGCGGGCAATAACTTGTTTGTGTTGGAGACCGTCCATCATTTTGCTTCTCTCGTCTTGTTTTTTGCCACACTTTTAATCTTAAATCAACAAGAATTTTTTCTTGATGTTTATCGTTTGGAAAAATTCCAAGCATATTATGCGATGGTTGAAATTCCGAAAAGGATTTTAATATTGAAGTATTCTGCAAGACAAAATCACGTCTAGAGATCCTAAATCGTCATTAGCATTTCTTTCTTGTAGTTTATGGGAGAAACTATAAAAACTAGAATGTTAAAAATAAGATCCTTCGTTTGCAGAACCCATTGTGTAACAGTTCTAGAATATTTATTGAAAGACAAACGTGAAAGTAATGTATAATGAGAAAACATTTGGGCTGAAGTTACATTTTAATATATCAATTTAAAGGCATGCTAATTAAATCATCTAGATTTTCTGATTTGGTTCTTCAGTTGAGAATATCTCATGTCTTTGATTAAAAAGACACGTGTTATGTCATGTCAAAAAATTGTCGATTTATGAAGTGAATATTAATTTTTCCTTAGTAATTTATAAATGTCTTCCTTCTGTCCATCCTTTTGGAGGAAGACAAAAAGGACGTAGCACTGATGATATATAAGAAAATATCAGACGGAAGACGCATGTTTTCACTTTGAAGCTTTACATTCTTCAACAAGTTTTTGGATTTTTAGAAAATTAAAAATCTCTTAAAGTTACAAAATAATGCTTTATTTCGGTAGTGAAACTCTACCATACAGAAATCATAAATCTGCTTAGTCATTTTAAGAAGTAACCAATATATTCTCCGCTAAGGATCAGAAAAACAAAGTTGGACATATCCTTAAAACTTTTAAGTTTAGGAAGCCATTTCTAGACAGTGTAGCAAATTGTATCCCTTAATTCCCAGTATAATGAAGTTCCCCAACGATCGCTCACTTGCAAGCGTGGCATTATGAAAACCGGCGGTGGAAAGGATTAATGACGAAGGCGGGTCATAAAATGGCGGAACATAAAATGGCGGCTCCCGGACGCCGTTGGCGCTGCGGCAGCGCGAGAGGGAGGGTGAAGTGCAGAGGGCGGCGAGAGGGTGTCTGAGCTGCCTGAGCCCGCAGGGGAGGATTCGCCACCCACTGCGCCCTGGAATATTGCTTGGCCGGCTGGCCTCGCCCCGCCACTCCGCGCCCCGCTCTCTCCTCGCCCAGCTCCCCACTGCTCTCCGGCCAGCCTGCCGCTCAACCCCAGTGCAGCCCTCCGCCCAGCCCCTCCTCCGCTATGCTCCCCATGCTCAGCCCCCCACCCCCACCCAGCCCCCCGGCCAGCAACATGACCCACCTATCACCCAACCCCCCCCCAGCCCTCCCTGCTCAGCCGCCTGCTGTATCTTCCGCCCAGTTCCCGCCCCGCCCAGCCCAGCCCCCGCCATATTCCTCACTCTCAGCCCCCCACCCCCACCCCCCACCCAGCCCCCCGGCCAGCAACATGACCCATCCAACGCTCAGCCGGTTGTTCAATCTCCCGCCAAGTTCCTGCCCCCCGCTATGCTCCCAATGCTCAGCCCTCCACCACCACCACCCAGTCTCCCGGCTAGCAACATGACCCACCCAACGCTCAGCACCCAAGCCCTCTCCGCTTAGACACCCCCTCAATCTCCCGCCCAGCGCCCCGCCCAGGGTCCCGCTCAGTTCTCAGCTCAGTCCTCCGCCCAACCCCATTCCCAGCCCTCCCGCAACCCTCCGCTCAGTTCCCCGCTTGCCCTCCCCCGCACAGCCCGTTCCACATCATGCCTCACCACACTACATACTGCTGGACTTCCAGTCACCCCGCCCTCCGCCCTCCTTACATTTATGCACCTGCCTGTTTGACGCTGGTGCTACAACACCGCCAATGTTTGCTATCATAGCAGACTCGTCTTACCCGTCGCCAGCTGATTGGCCGCTCATTCGTTCTCGAGACGCCTCTCTTTCTCATCGGTGCGCTTGTCTTCGTCTTATTAGCCGGTCTCTCTCTTTTTCTTTTCCTCTCCCTTTCTCTCCCCCTTTCTTTCTCTCTGTCTCTTTCTCTCTCTCTCTCTTTCTCTCTCACTCTTTCTCTCTTTCTCTCTCACACTCTTCCTCTCTCTCACTCTTTCTCTCTCACTCTCTTTCTCTCTCTCACTCTTTTTCTCTCTCTCACTCTCTCTCTCTCGCATTCTCTTTCTCTCTCTCGTGATGTGATGCCACTTCGCACACAGCGGGCGTTTCCTATTTTCCCTAATATATCTTATTCTCCTGCCTAGATATTTGCTCTCCTGTAGGCGTTGAATTCTCGCTCTTTCTTCTCTCCTCTCGATTCTCCTTTCTCCGCATCCAGCTTGAGTAGTGTCAAGCTGCACACGCTCAATCCTATAATCCGTCTTCTCTTCTCATCTTTCCACTTTTTTCCCCTTCTTTATCGTCTTAGAACTTTCGTCAGCGCGGTTCTGCTGCTTCTCCACATACTTTGTTACCTATCATTCTCGGAGATGCGTTATAACTTTGGATTATCCTCAGCCCACGCTCGAAGTTTATTGCTTCGAATAATATTTATGCGTGATCTTCAACACAAATCTAAATTACGTTCTCACTTAGTTTCCTCCTATTTACCCTATTTATATTACAACAATTACTTATGAAAGCACTTATCATTGGGTCTGCCCTCCTTTCTTTCTATCCTTTCGTATACTACAATCACGTTCTTCACCCTCCAATATCGCTTTACTTCGCCCTTAAAGGTTTTCATCAACCCTTCTTAATGTTCTGGCCATCAGCATGTGCTCATACTACGGAAACATTTCTGCAACATCTGCAGCTTGTGTGTCCTTACTTGTTACTCTATTGTACTACTGTTGTATTACACATTACGTTACCTCCTATATCGTCATTCATATCCTACTCCCTCGTCGCGCCTCCGGTCAATCTCATTACCACATCGCCTCCTCCACGAGGGTGTGGCAGTCAGCCGAAATCATTGTCAACATCATAATACGAGCGGGGTGGCGCGGGCATCAATCCCCAGTTACTGAGAAGGAGCGATTTACCTTCCTATTCCCTAACAGTTAGACTCCACCGCATTTCGTTCAGGTTATTTCGCCCCAGGTCGTTCTCTTATTACACACAAAAATACATCTATTGTCTTTACAAGTCATTCTTTTGACTCTTTTTCTAATTTGTTTGATTAATAATTCCGAATGCGTCAAGTTCTGTGGTAATTAGATCCGTAACTGTAATGCACGTTTTTTATCGCTGGAGATGGCGTGATCCTTCTCCTTCGGGGGATGATATCGATCTACCCGTCGGCTTACTGCCTTTTTCTTTAACTAGATATCTCAGCAGGGCACCGTCCCAGCCGAGACAACCTCTAAGCTCCCGACTGGTCTCCTGACATATATAGTAATACAGTGCATGTTTCTGCGGGTGTAACTAACGGGGTGAGGATAGGACAAGGAAGAGGAAGAAAAGATCGCGCGTGGTCCGTTACTCGTTTGTTAGGGTACTGCTCCGGCTTTTGCCTGGCGTTGATCGGAGAAACCACAGAAAACAATCTATCAGAGCAGCCCGGCCGCCAGAATTCTCCTCCAGCTCAATTCTAGCTCTAGCCAGTGTCGAAAGTGCTGCCACCGTCGGGACTCGAACCGTAGAACCTCCAGGTCAGAGGCTCTGCAGTGACATCAATTGATGCCCTGAGCCACCTAAACTGGTTTCTTATGTTCTGAAACGACTAATTCACTAGGTATTTTCTTCAAGACCTACAAATTGCTAACACATTTCCAATATGACCTGAACTCAAACCCTGCCGTAACAATGGAACCGTAGCACCCCTGTTTAACTCACGTTTAAGATTTTCTTCCCCTCACTCCCATCACGTCTCCCTCACATCTTCACCCCACTCTTCCATCGTCTCATGTTGTAGCTTTTGCCCCAACCCTTTCGCTTCACCGCCTTCTCGGCGGTGGAGTCTCATCGAAGCGACTCCTACAACCGCCAGGGCGCGCGATGCTCGAGGAGGGGCTATTCAAGGAGGGTCGGGGAAATGAGGGGAGGGGAGACTGGAGTGAGGGGAAAAGGAGCGGAGAGAGATGAAAAGAGGCAGGGTGGAGAGGGGAGTGGCGAGGCGGAGAGAGGAGAAGCGGGGCGGAGAGAGAAAGAGGTGGGGCGGAAAGGGAAGGGGTGGGGCGGAGAGAGGAGAGGGCGGGGAGAGGAGAGGCGAGGCCTAGAGGGAATGAGTGGGGTGGGGAAAAGAGGCGTGGCGGAGAGGGAAGGGGTGGGGCGGCGAGAGGAGAGGAGAGGCTGACGGGAAGTGGAGTGGAGGGGAGAGGCGGGGCGGAGAGGGAAGTGGTGGGGCGGGGAGAGGAAAGCAGAGGTTGGGGGGCGTGAAGCGGAGGGGTAAGGCGGGTTGAAGAGGGGAGAGGTAGGGCGGAGAGAGGGGTGGAGTGGGCAGAGGAGAGGCGGGGAGGGGCGGGGCGGCGCGAGCGCCAAGCCCTGGGTCTCCGCGCTTTAAACGGTTAATGGTCTTCCCTCAGGCCCTGCAAGTCGAGGCCGAGGGGTATTTTCTTCACATTACCGACTCCCACTCCACGGCTCGCGCGCCCCTCTTCGAGCTCGTTACTGTCCAGCCGTAAAGAATACTAAACAGCCCCGAAATACGCTCGCGCTGGCGCCTGTGTGGATTTATATCTCAATTAACATACTCGTATATCCATTTAGCAATGCTCGCCCACTTCCGAAAGGAAACGAATGCCTCGAGCCAACTGCAAACCTGAATCTGACTTATTTCTTTGGTGAAATTGCTTCGCGGATTCTGCGCAAAGGCGAATAATGACGCAGGCTGGATTTACGTATTGGAACGTTAATGTCTAACATCTTCAATTACGAGCTACTAATATATTACTTTAGAAATTTCAAATATTTCTTGAAGACGACGGTACTGCAATAAAAGTAGTATGGAAAATTATTGGTGTTTTTATGTAAAAGTTAATATATTTTCTACGAAACGATGTTTTATATTGGTCTTCCTTACGCCGTTAAATTTAATGTTCTAGTATAGAATTTTATTACAGACGTGAAACAACAAAGATTGCTCTTGTTGTGAGCAAAAAGTGACTGAATTTATTTTAGAAATATTCTGAAAAAATTTTACTGCAGTACATTCTGTACTGCATTGCAGTGTATCCTTGATTTAGCCCAAGTAGGACATATGCATATTTAGTACAAAATTTATCATGAACAATATCAAGTCAGTTATTTTTGTGATAAATGATATTAGCTCATAAACTAAAAGAGACAAGATTCGGAAGATTTTTCGCAAATTTTAAGTAAGCATTACGGAAAAGAAAATCGAAACAGTCACATTTTATAAGAGTATTAGCTCTTCTCCCGAAAATAACAAAAAAAAATTAGAAGCCTTTTTTTTAAAAAATCATGTTTTGAAAATTACCTATATTTCAAACAAAATTACGTAAAAACTACTAATATTTTTGAACTTTTATGCGTCGCTGTATTTAAAGATATAACTTTGAAGAAGGGGTTATATTGAGAAAAATCTAGGTATTTTCAATATTTTTGTAGGAAAATGCCGAAAAAATTCACATTTTGCTATTTTTGAAAATTTAGAATTTTCATCTGAAATGGAACCTGTGCCCTTTTTACAAGCGTGCTTTTTCCTATCTCGGAAAAAATTGGAAAATGTCCTTGATGTAGCAGGCGGACATACAAATAGACGGCCCACGCCTTAAATGTGAAGTTTTCGTTTACAAATTGTCTGACGTTGACGTAAACGATTTTTGTTGTTCGTACACTGTTTGATATTAATGCAAGGGTTTAAATAGGAATTAAAGAAGTCAATTACGATTACAAATTACCCTTTTGTAGTATAACACTTCATTTTAAATATATTTTGCAGAAAGATCGCAAATAAAGCTAATTTTTAACATGACTTTTCTATTTGCGTGCGTGAAGAAATCTCAATCCTCAAAATGAGTAAAAGCTAACATATGAAAATAAAAAAATATATATCTTATTCCTCGTAACTCCTCACTGATTGATGTCCTCTTCATTACAAATTGAGCGATATGCTCATTGGTCGAAGATGTGAAAGGGTATTAGGATTATCATTGATCAACGGGTAACTCCAACATTCATAACCGGAATAAATAAATGTAATTGTAGCAACAGGTCCAATATATCAGTGTCACGAATCGTATACACTGAGTTATATTTCAATTTTGCCTACATAACAGCCGCTTCTTTCATAATACACTCATTCAACAGACACTCAAACAACGTTCAAACATGGCACACGAGTTATATTGCCAAAACGTGCCGTGCATGGACACCAGAATCTGGGCTTGTGACACAGAACATCCAAAGATTTACCGCGACCCCACACAGTCCCTCGTCTCCCTCCATAATACACTATACTGCACGTTGCCAGTGGTGCTCATAGCAGCCCAGATCCCCACCCCAACGGTCAGCATAGAGCGGGGCAGGGCGAGAAGGGGAGGGATAGGAATCATGGGACAGAAAGAGAATTAGTGCAGGCAAAGTGGTTGAGGGTGATGATTCATGAAGTCACAGTGGACAGGATGATGATTTGACAGATGAATGACATAGAAGGATAGTGGGAGGGATTTGAAAAAAATAGGAGGAATCTCAGACGAGCGACGAGAATGTGCGTGAGGGGTTGGTGCGAGAGGGTTGGTGCAACGGAGGTGGTGCGAGAAGGGTGGTCGGATAGGGGTGGTGCGTAAAGGGTGATGAGAGAGGGGTGGTGCGGGCGATATGTAAGAGGATGTGGGAGAAGATGTACACAGAGTAGGAACGAAAGACCAGACAGTGTGAAGACAGCAGAGAGATAGCATGGTTGAGATTGGATTGATATATAGGGCAACTGAGCCAGGAAGTGAGTGGGCCGGCAGGCGAACAGGTGGGCGTGCGAGAGAATGAGCACGCAAGCAAGTGGGCGTAGAAACGTTAGGCGAGCTGGGCAGTCAAGCGAGTGGGCGTGTGTGCGAGCCCCTCGGCCACGGGTGAGCGTGGCAGGCGAGTCCCTGGGCGAGCATTTGATTCAGGAAGCAGTCGCTGAAGTCGTGTGCGCGTAGGCAGGCGGGGAGTGGCGGCTGCACCCGACGCGTCCTTGATTGATCGGTGATTCCTAGCGCGTCAACTACTGAGGTTATTAGTCCCGTTAGTGTAGTGCATGTATTTCATCGGAAGGTGGCGGTGATCTTCCCTCACTAGATGGCGAAATTCGGCGCCGACCTACCGTCGGCTAGCGGAGTTTTCCCTAACCAGGCATCTCCCACCAGCGGGGCACCGCCCCAGCCGGGACAAGTTCTAAGTCATCGACTGGTCTCCCGGCATGTCTGGTAGTGTAGTGCATGTTAATGTGTGTGTGTAAGGGGTGAGGATAGGACAAGGAAGAGCGCGCGCGGTCCGTGGCCCGTTTGTTAGGGTACTACTCCGTCATTCACCTGGTGTTGATCGGAGAAAGCACGGAAAACTACCGATCAGAGTAGCCGGCCGTTAGAATTCTCCAGCGACTGAATTCGACCTAGCTTACAAGCTAGTGCAGAAAATTCTGCCGCCATCGGGACTGGAACCTAGCACCTCCCGATCAGAGGCACTGCAGTGACATCAGTTGATGCCCTGAGCCACCTCTCCAGGTCCGACGCGTCGCGGGCGCGCAGGTTGCTGCGGCACGAGGGCAATTTTTCACCTCGCCCGTGTATGAAAAGGACAGCTACTTCCCAGTGGAGGCCACCGCGACGCGTTCTTTTCCTCTATTTTTACGGCGTTCTATAAAACGCGCGGACGTGACCGGAATCCGCGATGTGCAGTGCTGTTCACCCACGCCGCGCCGCCTTCGCACACAACGCTGGCCTCGCAATCGCACCGAGCCACGCGGCTGTCGCCGCAGGGGCCTCGCTACACGTAGAACAGTCATTAGTAGCATTTATTTTCCTTACAGATTTTCATCTTGTTCGTGTAGGTGACCCTCAGGGACATAGACTCTGAACAGTGTTTAATAACTACGCCCTTCGTTATTCTTAATCTCATCATCATTGATGGTGGGATACAGATCCATCAATATCTGACTGTTAACATTCTCCTTCAGGCTGAAATTTTGAAGTTTACTCTCTTCTAAGTATATTCGTTGTATTCGTACATCTTATCTGTCTTCGTTATCAATTATCTGTAAAACCTATCTCATTCTTCTTCTTTTTCTTACTCTTCTTGTAAGGTTCTTATCACCTTTGTTTTCCGTGCAGACGCCAAATCATCGTAGTCATCGTCGTACGAACCTGATACTCCCCGTATCTGAGTGCTATTCACCGTGTCCTCCCCCTCCACTTCTGTGTCTGCCTCGCAACATACTTCGTCGCTGCTTCCGTACCCTGTGCGAGAGTTCGTGTATGCTGTGGATTTCTTTGTATCCAGCGTTCAGGGGAGCAGCTGTGCACCCAAAGAAGCAGGCCGGTGCGGCACCGGTGGGCGTGGCACAGGCCACGCCGAGAGCGACGTGCAACGAAGCGCGCGCTGACCTTTGGGATTCAGGTGGTCGCCAAATCACATTCCGCCAATCGCAAGCGCTGCTGGGCTGCTCGCCGGTCGCTTTAACGAGCCTTTCTCTTGCGAGACATCGTGCGTGAAGGTTGCAGATTTTGTGAGGGGAAGAATGCACTTGTTAGATTTTTTCCAGAAGTAGTTGTGTCCAGGTAACTGCATTCGTGAATGAAAAGGTTTTCAAAGTTTCACAAATAATATACCGTTTTCTTCAGAATTTCATGGACTTGTAAAACTGTAATAAACCTGCAATGAATTATTATCTTACTTTATTTTTCATCATTCGAGAGCGTGTGTTTTTTGTGAGAAAAAACGTTTCAAAGAAGCTAAATTACCTTGAAAAAGAAGAGATCATTTTACTTACTGTTTAGAGTAGAAAAGGGCAGTTTCTTCAACCAATCGAAATTCCGAAATATATGTGGCAAATACATATTGTAAATACGCTTTACTACATTTTTCTGTTAGTTATATTGAACGATAAACTCTGATAAAATTGAGAACCAGATCTTAAAAATGTTGCCGAAAATAACTACATACAAAGGAAACCTTTAGAAAAAAAAAATTTTATTTTATATTAATACGGTCACGCATACTATACGCTTACCTACACATATATCCACTTGAACAAAAAGACAAATGTGAGAAACATGTTATCTGTGAAGAATATTCTTGGAATATCAACAAATTAAATTTAACTTTTTGCCCTCGAAACAACCTGTGTGGTTGCTTTATGATCCGACTAATAGTTCTGACAAAATGGCGATAAATCATTTCATAGACATTCTTGTGGAAAAGGAATCAATAATGCAAATCATTGTGAATGCACCGTGTCAAACAGGTTTTGTGTCGATTATATACAATTTCTACCGAATTCAAAACAATCAAACCCTTTATTGTGATTTATGATTACTGATCTGATTATATCGCTCGTAAACGAAATTTTATTGAATGACTTAATAATTAACAAATTCTTAAACACCATAGTACTTTCACAATTTCGACAGAGTAAATGTTGGAATTTAATTATAGTTCAGAAACAGAATGAAATTTGTGAATTTGATCCTTGCCTGGTGAATTGTATTCTGAGCGAACTACGAACTTTTCATGTTGGAGGGTCGAGCGACCTATTCAAATAACAAAGCGAAATGAACCAATTTGAATTCTATCAACATTTTGAAGTTCAACTGACGCATATGCGTCAATCGAATTCTAAAGCCATTCAATTGCTTTTAATCGTTGATTACGTTCGTCAAACATATTTAACGTCTACAAAAATTCATTCAGGATTTGGATAAGCAAAATAGTATTATGTTTCAAATAAATAATTCTCTGACTACTTTCCCTATTCTTTTGTCTTTTCTTTAGTGTCCTAATAAAATTCGTTTTAAACTCAATATGTATTAAGGAAAGATTAACAAAACATTTAGAAAATGCAGCATTGGAAACTCACGAAGCCTACCGGTATTAAAGTAAAAAAAATTAATATAAATGAAATTAATTGAATGTGACTTAGATGATGTAAAGGCATAAAGAATTCCAAAAGAAACCCAAATTTAAGGGTTTTAAATCGGTCTACGACGTGGAAAAAATACCGTAAAATCCTTCGTACTCTTTCCTTCGTAAGGGAAAGCGGGCAGATCTATTGTGCGTATGTACGTCCCAGAAAAAATGTCGTTCAAAAATTCTATCTTCCACACCGCGCCGACAAACTTGGACACCCCTCGGCCTGGGGGAGGGCAGGGGGAGGGATGCGTTGACCAATCGCTAGCAGGTAGAACCACAGTTGTCTGTGATTGGTGCAACATCCCAAGGGGCAGAAAGAACGCTGTCTCAGGGGGAGGGGGCTAGTTCGTTTACGTACGAGACGGAAATATCGTCATATTTCCCCGCCGAAGGAGATAGTTTGCCTGCGCGTACGCCACGACGAAAAAAATATTTCTAAGCGGGGTTTTCCGTCCAGAATGATTGTCTATAGACCAGTAAATATTTATCATTTTAGCAAAATTTATTATAACTTTTAGTAATCAATGTAACTCCTGACAAACTGCTATTTTGAGATATTCATTTCAGGCATAATTTGCGGAGCCTGCCCGGCCGTTCTAACGCATATTTCGAATTTGTTTATAAAATTATAAATTGTTGCAAAATTGTTAATTCGCTGTTTTTGGTTCTGGGACATCGGGAGACTCTCCCCACTTTAGATTTGCAAAATTTGGAAATTGTTTATAAATTTGCAATTGTTGCAAAATTTTTTATTGTCTAATCTGAATGGCGTTTAAATGTGATGCAAAATTCCGGAATCCGTTCGGTGCTATTATATCTCGTTCTCAGATATATGTAATTGTTTATAAGAAATTAACATCTTAGTAGACCCCATTTGTTTGCGCTTGATTCATTCGCGCTAGCAGAATAGCGTGGGATGGGCATACTGAAAAAACAGTT